>BLFN01000333.1:423410-425910 GCA_014634225.1 Acropora yongei
AAATATCCCGAAGATGTTGCGTCGAAACGTGTTGGAGCCTGGTCCACGAGGGAATGATCCGGATGTTTACTCCACATTATTCAGGCGTCACTTCCAGGAAGCAAAGAGCCTGGGACGTATTGGAACATGAGCAAGATAAACCAATGATTTGCAAGACCTGGAGTTCTTTTTAATATTAAAATAGTTTTTTACAAACTTGAAGATGTCGGCCTCCAAAATAAAGTCACTTTTGCCTTTCTCTATAAATAACTTACACCCAAAGATGGTTATTGCAAGTACAAACTTGCCAACAAAGGCAATTTGAGAATTAACTCCATAATGTATTCAAAATAACTCTCGAATTGGCAAAAAGCCCTATTAAATTGTTGTTTTTTGGGTTGTCAGAATTACTGTACAAGTATAAAAAAACTATAAACTTGGCTGATTCTAGGTGGATAACAGAACAAAAGGCTGTCCCTGATCCGTGCTGGGTGGGCTTTTATTGAAAGGAAAATAGCTATGAAAAAATTATTTTATAGAAAACAACAAACAAAGGCATAAAGAGTCTCTTGAACGCTTCAGGTCTTACTAAACCACGTATTAATAAGTATTCAGAGTTAAAATAAATAATAGTTTAAAAAATAAAACAGTTTTGAAAAACCTACATATTCGTGCTTTTTGACTATTTTTCATGTCATTATACCTTTTTTATTCATAACTACTGAGAGTTATTCACGAAAATCACAGTGAATGTAGTTGTATTGAAGGTTACGAGACCCGTCAGCCGTTACACACAAAAAAACGTACGCTTCGTAAAATGGCCGAGGACGCTTGCTTCTGTTTGCTAAGTTGAAGAATTTATCTTACACCAAGAAAACAAAAATAGTAAGAAAAAGTAACTAAGGCTATTTTAACGCTTTTCATCGCCATCTTTGAGGGAAATAAATTTGTCTCCCAATTAGGAAATTATCAGTACTTATGAAAGCAAGACATTACAATAAGGAAAATGCTTTGTATGATTTTAATTTACGCGTTTGTACGTTTCAGGAGAATTAAGTACTTCTTCGCTGCGCTCACTCGTTCGTTTTCTGATACTCCTCAACTCGTGAATAAAAATCGTTCGTGCGCATTTTCCATAAAGTATTCTGTATGTGTCCGCTCCAAAGTAGTGTTCCAGATTCCTTTCTCAAGCCAAAGAGAAATCTCAAAGCCTTTGCCCCGTAATCTTCTAATCGAGGAACACATGTTGTTCAACTGAGGAAGAACTGTGAGCATTCAACTCCACCCCAAGAGTACAATGCTAACATGAATTACTAAGAAGCATATCGGTGGTTGAGCCGCCGGGGGTCCTTTGTTCCCGCAACTGGCGTCTCCTTTTGCGGGAAAAACAATTCAGTTTCTTTGGTAAGATTTGCCGCGGTTTTCTGTCAAATAAAAGGCATTGGAAGAGTTGTCAATGTTCGTTTATAAAGATCAGAGATAAGCTACACAAGTTCGCATCCCCTCTGTAGGCCTGGAGTGAGCATGCAATTGAGGCTAAGGAACTGACAACCAACAATCTCTTCACCAGTCCTCTTTGGTATTCTCGCCACTATTTCCTTTTCCAAAAAAAAACAAGATGGCGCTGACATCTTTCTTTTCGTTCCTTGTTTCTCTACAACAAGGGAGGTCATGTTTGGGTTAAAAAAAAAGGGGGGGGACAAAACGCACTACCTTGTGTTAAACTCGGCGGATATTTGTTCCAAACTTCTATTCATGGTTTCCGGGACGTATTTATGGATAAAAATTAATCCTACTATGCACATTACTGCGTAGAATATAAATGTCCAAGATGCTCCCAACGTACCTGTAAAATAAAAAGTCAGTTTTTCATCAACAACAGGAAGTTTTTAGAGACATGTCCAGGATTGCATTCAGTTAGATATCTGCCGATTTCAATAAGCAACTTTCTAGTTTCTAAAGAAACTGTGGTACTGCGTTGGTGGCAGAGTGAAACATGAAAACTTGGTTTTATCAAACGAGGTGATAAAACCAAAACACCGTCAAAGATTTGAAAAACTGGCGTTTCGAGCGCTTGCCCTTCGTCAGAGCGTTTGATAAAGCCAGAATTTCAAATTTCAATTAGGCGTCCCCCCACTCCGGTCTTCAACTTCACCATCACTACTAGCGAGGAATACAGACGATAAAGGCCATTAAACGTCCTCCCGAATTTTCTCGTCAAAGAGAATAAAACAGAAACCACAAACCCCACATAAAAAAATATCCCAACACAAAAACTAGCCGTAATGTTGAAAAAAAGGGGTGCGGAAATGTGGAGTGTGAAGTTTTGGAGTGCTTTTTTTCTAAGAAACAATTTAGTTTTGCTGCTTAAAATTCTGGCTCCATATTCTCCGCCAATCAGAAATCAGAAATTGAATTGCGAATTGTACAAAAGAATTTTCCCGCGCTCAGCGCCGGCTGCATTTACATCGAGTCGTGATTGGTTAATTTTATCAGCTGCTTTGTCATTGGCCAAAGATTT
>BLFN01000333.1:526259-531259 GCA_014634225.1 Acropora yongei
AGGAGACCATCCGGCGGTGGCTTAAGCAGATTTTGACCTCTAAAAGAGACCACTAATCTTAAAAACACACAAATACAAAAACAAAACAAGTTAAAAAAGAAAATTTGACTTCTGTTTCTCTTGGCAGCTTAATATATTGGTGCTGTGCCCTGAACACCCAAAGCGAGACCAAAATTTACAGCCCTAAGTGGGACAACGAGCATCCCCGTCTGTTTCTTATGGGATTCCACCCCTTCCCCCCCCTCCGGGGTATTTTTCTGCATCACATGCACAGGAAATAGGGGTACTGTTATCAAATCGTGCGCCACCAATGTGTATAAAATCTTCAAAATGTTATTATAACATAGCTACCCAAGTAACTGAATTTTAGCCAAGTAATTTGCTTCCGTCATCTGCATGCTGATGATGCAATGATGCATTGCCACTGAAATGCATGTCTCTAAGCTTTCAATTTTTACTTGTTCATGGATTGCATGCATCCATCCAGTTAATTTGATGGACTTAGGAAGTTGCTAAAAACTCTGGAATCTAGATTTGCACTTGGCAATCAGCTTTTTTGACTCTTACGCCTCTCTCATGCTTAGCAACTTCTTGTACACATTCATAAATCAACAGACACACGCTAACCATGAACCAATTGTTAAATCGATCACATAAAGCACCTACATTTTCAGCCTCCATTGTTCTATAGTCCTCTTTGTGTGGTGGTCCTTTCAAAATGTCAAGTCTTGAAGAAATCCTATGAAAAAAAAATACTCCTAGCCATTAATTAAGGCCTGAGCTGTCCAAAGAAGGATTTATTTACCACAAAGCCAACAAACTAATGTTACAGCACCAAGCTTTGGCGGTGCTTGCTGTGGCTTTGCCTTTTACACTTCTGTAGGGTTTGATGTTGAACTTTTAACCAACAGTTTGGCTAATTCTGTAATAGCTGGCAGGTGCTTCAAGGCAGAAAATGCATTTCATTGATGGCAGTACATCACAGCAATGAAATGGGCCAGTGATTACTCCAGTTAATCACTGTAATGAAATGGGACACATTACAGTGACTGACACAAGTAAAAAAAAAAAAAACAACAATAACAAATCACCTTTCAGTCAGCTTCTTCAAATGAACTTGTACCTCGACTTTCTTCTTGGATTCTCGTCCAACACTGTTAAGAACATTCCTGCAAGAGACATGGTTTACAAGGGATGGAAATTTTATGAAACTATTTTCCTTCCTTAATAGTTACTGCTAAAAATACCAACACAGTCAAACTCTTGTGTATGTATTGGTCAGAGGCTTGCTCTACAGTCTTGGGAAAAAAACAGTTGAGAATTTCACCCTTCATAAAGTGTTTCACTCATAACAACACAAAATGTCATGGAGTGTAATTTCCTCAACTATTAACTGTCCAAGATCCTTGTTGTATAAGTAAGTTTCTACAGTCACATTAATAATAACTATTATTATTCATTAGTTGTGGCATAGACACTTTTTTATTGGATTTCATTAATATTTGTCATTTTCATTTACACAGTTTCTGTAGAGCAACAAGTGCCTATTAAAATTACTTTGCATGGGGGCTTATAGCTAACTTGCTAGCCTTATAGGCAGATCTAAATCTGAAGTGTTGAGAAATCCTGCCCATCCATATTCCATGCACTGCTATGCCATTTTAAATACCTGTGCACATAGATTTCAATGCTCATACTTACAGCATTGCACTTTCCAAAGCTTGCTCAGTGAACATCTTTGTTACAGGGTTGAGTAATCTCCATTTGGCATACGTTTTTCTACCAATAGTTATGTCCTTGATGTGTTTTGGTGTTTTATTGGCTTCCTCCACTCTCTTTTTCCTTTGTGTAACCCCTTTCTTGGGAGTAGTTTTCTGTTTCCCTGAAATTTCAGAATCTCACACATACATAAAGACAAACAGCAATAATGTTATCTCTGTTACTTTTGCTGCGAGTAAAAAAGCCCAGAGCCTTTTAAGTAAACTGGCTAGTCTTCAAGTAAATTATGAAAAAAAGGTTTACTTTTTTAAGAAAATGAGGCAGGGCATGTCAGTGGGTACACGGAAAGTTGGTATCAAAGAAGCTCATTTTCTTTGCTTAACCCCTTTCTTTTGTAAGAACGAATCAGCAAAGGAAAATGTTCAGAGGGTCAGCGATCTTTTTATAACGGTAATCTGACACTTATTGTATTCATGAGATCTCTGGATACCAAACTTTTGTAGTTACCAAGTAAACTGAATAATGAACAGGAAACAACACCACAGTGTTAGTGTTTTTTAGGTTTGCTGGGCAGCTTCTTTTTGTTTTCTATCAATCATTAATACCATCATTGTTGCCACTTAACAACATATGACGCACGTCTCAAAGCGCACAGTAATACACTGCAACAATCAATGCATGATGCACCTATTAATGTTAATTAGGCCAAGGTAGGGCATAGTTAGTAGAGGAGAATGGGTAGGGAGGCCTGTCCCATGGGTAGGGATTTTAGTTGTGCACTATCAAGGTTTGATGGACATTTGAGCACTGTCACTTACCCCCAGGTGGAGATCTAGACATGTTGTTTTGTCTCAGGGGTGGGGAGTTTGAATTTTTTTTTTGAGAAAGTGTCAAAATCCCCAACCCATGGCCAATCACTCTCCTCAGGTTTAACATTGATGGGTGCATAAGTTATACAGTGTCTACCGGTATTTAGTAACTTTCATTCTCCTATTATTCTATACCTTTGCCTTGTCCAGATGTTGATGCTTTCTGCAGTGAGTTTTCTTCAGAAGATGACAGGTTTTCCTTTTTCTTCTGCAAGATATTTTACACAAACTTTATCTTAGTACGTTTTGTTGGTCTTAATTCACATCAGCATCATCTTCATCAGCATGCTGGTTGCTGCTGGTTTAGGCTTGTGCCAAATCTGTCATTTACCGCAGCAAGGCAATGAAACCAGAACTTTCCTTCTCATTTAACATAGTACCAAAGCAATACGTGTCAATAACGTATCACCGATATCTTTGATGACATGACTCTGTCTTGAAGTTCTTAGCTAGCAAGCAGCTAGCTGTTCAAGCAACAGTAAATCTCTCTTAATTCAAAAGTACCTTGAGTTGCTGTTTGTTAGCAGCCATTAGAGTACCACTTGAACGCCTTTTATTCCTCCTTGGCAATTCCTTTGCGTCCTGTTCATTAGATGAAACATTTTCAGATGCGGTGCTTGCAGCGCCGGTTTTGCGTCTATAAACTTTCGGTTTGTAAACAATTCTGCTTTTCTTTTGTTTTGACTTCGGTTTCACCGTCTCTTGTTCTTTTTCTTGCTCATTAATAGAAGAGGTGGTAAGAGTTTTGTTAGATGCGCTGCTTTTGCGACGCGATTTTGGAGCATACGAAATCCTCGTCCTTCTCCTCTTAGCCATTTACCCAAAAGAAATAGCTGTTCTTTTTAATCAATTCGTTGTGTCGCAAACTGTCACGCAGAATTTTCAAATACATAAAAAACACTTAAATGCTTCAATCGATTTTTCTCTTGAAAGTCGAAAAAAATTCACTTTTTTATGATAAAAAAAAAGGAAAACCTTCAACAACCTCTCAACTCCTACAATAGTGGACTTTTCTTTCAGCGTACTTGAACGTGCTGTCGTCTTTGTTCCCAGGTCTAACCCCAACATCGTGATTCGGAGAGGCAATCGTCGAAATGAGTTGGTTTTCGTCTTTAATTTCGCGAACTTTTACGAGACCATTATCTCAGCTTTCAGGCCTGTCGTATATCCTAGGAAGAACTTTCCCTGCTTTTCAACAGCCATGTCGATATGTGAGATACGGTATGGAATATCAACCAAATAATCTTCAGCGAAAGAGGAAGCATGGCTTCCTAGCAAGACTCAGGACTAGAGCTGGGAGAAAGATTTTGGAAAGGCGGAAAAAGAAAGGAAGGAAGTTTTTGTCCCATTGATGTGACTTAGTGGAAGTGCTGCAGGAAAAAGATGAAATAATCCTGTCGAGAGATGGAACTGGAAGGCGAACTGTAGGAAGGATGTCGCTTATGGAATGAAATTAAAGGTGTTTCCAGGAATTTGGAACAGCTCCAAAACAACACGCTAATCGTTGTGTTGGGTGTAGAAGAATACTTTTTCGAATTAACATTGTGCTAATGTTTGATGCTTTGGTACTGCTCGTCGTTGTCTTTATCTTTGCCTCGTTGCTGTTAGTATCAGAGTGTCACTTTCGAATAGTAAGGATTCAGTGCGCCATTGTTGATGAAAGGAGGAGCTAGGAGTGACCTAGATGCATCAACTTAGAGTAGCTGTGCTCTTCAAATGCGTTTTCGGCAAACTTGTGGTCTCAGCGTATCATTATAGAGAGTGGACTTTTAGAGTTCCGGCAACAGATTGGTCACATGAACTTAACAGTAAAAATGGGCTACTTTATTAACACAGGCAGGTTTATTGCTGCAGCTAATGTCGTCATTTAAAGGTGGGATGCTTGAAATTACTGTACTAACAGTTTAGACAATCCGCAGTTGTGCTTCAGGACATGAGTTGCACATTGTACATAAACTACCATCTTGGAGAAGAATCTTAGAATGTTTGAAAATGAAACAGAAAATATGAACATATTTTTTCTTATTATCTCCTTTTTCGCCACCAAACTATTGGAAAAAAACCCTCCTGGCCTCTTGCTATCATTACAAAATAACATCTTTTGAGCCGAAAGATATTATCAATTCAACTACAGTCTGGAGATGTTTGGTCCCAGACTGTAGATTCATCAAACAAGCCAAAATACAGCTAAATCATCTCTGTACAAGAGATTGAAAAGTTAAGTTGATTTATCTGACCAATGGCTTGTGCTTGAAGCATCTGCTTTTTCAATCTTGTTAATGTGGTATATTTATTGACCTTGCCTGATAAAAACTAAGCTTTCTGGTCTTTCACTCCCTACCAGGTCAATGCCACAGTTTCTTAAGAAGGATTTATCAAAACAAAAAGGCTAAGAACTTTTTCTTCTAAGTT
>BLFN01000333.1:689486-691986 GCA_014634225.1 Acropora yongei
TTCTTGTGACACCCTCCTTGGTCAGTGACCTCCTCTAAACCATCGACGTCATTTACGACAACTTGAAAATCGTCTGTGATTAAATACTGATCGAGTAACTTACTTAGAAACGGACTATCACACATAACACGAACACCGATTGGACTACTGTGTAAGTATTTTAGAACTTTCACATAAGCCACTATAAGTTGCATTCTTGTTTGTATAGTATTGTATTTGGAAAGCTCTCCGTGTCTGAGAAGCTGATTAAGAAATCGCAGTGTTCCGTATTTGTAGTAAATGGTGACAATCTGAAATAGTACAAAGAAAAACGAAATTAAAATAGCGTTTACCAGGGTGAATTTCAGTAGGCTAAAACAGATTTGAAAGTAAAGTTTTTTTAATTTTTTCTTTTTTTTTCACTTCGTTTCCCTCGAGTACACATCACAGGTAAAAAGGAAGCATATTAAGCCCCTCATAATCAGAAAACAAACTCAGTGATGAATTCATCTGCTTTCATTGGTGCGTTTAGCCAACCCCACTGGTAACGGATAGAAAGCGTCTGCTAAAAATACCAGTGTGTGCTGTCTTTAATATTTCACATTTAATATGTTGTGCAGTGGGATTCCAACAAACGCTTTTGAAGTAAAAATTTCTAACAAGGGATCTACTCTTGTGGGTTCACACTGTCGTCGAACGAACCACTTATTTGATTTTTCGAATTGTTATTTTGCAGAATAAGTCAATGGAATTAACCAAAATGCGTGCAGCACGATCATTTGTCCTTTTTAGACCAATAGTATCATTGTATTTTGGCGTTCTCTCTGCCGTAGCCGTCGGCTTGGCAATGTTCACACACGAACAAAAAAAGGTCCCGATCCTCTCGCGGGACGTGCCGTTTTCGCGCACAGAGACCGTTCCGTTTAGGGTCTCCTGGGCACACGGGAGTGACGGGACCGGTCTGCCATAACGCAGTTCAGGATCGAAAAGTACAAAGCCAGACGTTTCTAATATACAAGAATTAACAGATGAATTTCCAATATGGAGCTCAAAGGTAAAGAGAACACAATGTCAAACTCATATAGTATACCGAACCGGTTCCACAACGGGACCTACTCATTTTTGGTGGTCCAGAAATCGGACCGGATCTGGAATGGTTTGACAATACAATTAGAAACGTCCCGTGTGTATAAAGGCCATTGCATTACAATTTTTGGATCGTAACTGGCATTGTATGAACAAAACAACGGTACTCTTTCAATTAACAGAGCATCGTAAGTAATCTTTCGATTGAGCATCGACGAAAGTTAACGTTAGTGATCGCAACTCTAACAACCAAACACACATTCGCAAGCAGCCCACAAGATTAACCAATCAGAATTCCAAATTAAAAAACCACGGGAAAACTCGCGGTTGATTTAATTTGCTTACTTCTCATTTGCAGAAAATTAAAGGTGGCGAAAAATGTTGAGCCGATGACTAAACGTAATATTTCTAATCGCTTTATCAGAACTAAGTTCTCGTACTTTACCTGCAGTTTTTCATGACATCTTCCGATGAGGCGAGTAGCAAATTCTCCTTGAATCTGTTCTAAGTTTGACAAACCTTTGGAGCAGTGGTCCCTCTTGACCGCACCACGAGTTGAACAATTTACAAAGACAACATGGTGACCATTCCAACGCGCATGCCACACGAGTTTAGTAACTCCATGATGGAAGCGACTCGTCGATTGAACTTCCTCAGAAATTTGTGTGCAGTTTAACCAAGGTTTACATTCACTCCACCCTGCGAAGCTAAAAGTACCGAGGGGACATTTTGCACAACCTTCAAGCGCAGGAACCGTGTTTGATGGACATACCCTTACGTTCCAGTTAGCCTTTGTGATACGGACTTCCCACCTGGGAATGCTGCCCAATAGTTCTCCCCCGCTTATGAAATAGACAAAAATGGTGAATACGGCCAGAGAGATCGTACACGAGTATTGAATAGGTCTACACCACGGTCTCAATCTGCGCAGGATCCTGAGTCGGAGAGATGACATGCCATTCAAAACGGTTTCGGAACCTGAAGAAAAATCATGTTTGGCTTTATTGTACCCTGTTATAAAAATTGTCTTTAGAGTCTGAAAACTGCGGTCATCAATACAGCGGTGGCGTGTCCCAGGCTCCCAGTTGGTCGTGACAAGCGAAATTGCGGCGGGCGCGAGAAAAAGCCGAGCGAACTAGGGTGGTAGCCTCCACTCCCCCTAGTCTTCTCTCGTTTTTTTAAACTCGCGTGTTCTTTCGAGTCTGGGACAAGCTAATACACACGCGAAAGATTTGGAGTCGCGTGTTCCCTGAATCTCGCGTGTGTACGTGTATTTGTGTTCTCTTTGATCTCTAGCCGAAATTTAAGACTATCCACAGTTTTGATAATCGGAGGTGGAAGCGAAGTAATGAATAAAGGGATTAAATAAAAAATATTCGGGTTTGAGAAATCAGGAATTATGAATCATGAATAATGAATTATGAATAATCAACAA
>BLFN01000333.1:717252-719752 GCA_014634225.1 Acropora yongei
GCAGTTTACAACAGTTTTGAAATCTACACATTCCTATAAACTTGTTTGTTTCTTGAAAACGTCCAAATAAATACTTTGTTGTGCCAATAGTTCATCTAAGATTTCAAGAGTAATCAATTATTAACATTTCCAGGATTGAAAGAATTCCTTGACAAGCAGTAAACATTTGCGTCACTCTCCAGCATTCTGGCACACCTTGATAGATATTTAAAATTTGTCTGTGACAAAAAAAACTTAATGTCATAAATTCTTCATAACAGCATCTCGCAAAAGGATACTGTTAGATAACCCTGTTGGTAAATTCCAAAGAAAAGGCCATTTCAGAATTCATTTCAGCCTCTATTTTAAAACGAGTCTGAGTGTTGTCTTTTTTCTGAAATTAACGAAAGGTTAGTTTCTAAGGAAATCATGGTGCAGTGTCAGCGAGGAAGTGAAAATTTGGCATCAATCACCCAGATGATCTTTTTCAATCAAGGAATATGGTGAAAGTCGAATTTCCACTCTGAAGTGATAGTGAAGCTGATGTTTCAAGGGTTGCTTCTTTTATCAGAGTGATGAGTTCAAGGGCTAATGCTTGAAATCTCATCTTCATTTTCTCTTCACAGTGGAAATTTCACCCTTATTATCAACTTTATACTTTCTTATGAACAACCATCCTTCATAATGAAAGTAGAATTACCTTAACAAATATTTTGTATTTAGACTCATCTTGAAAAAGAGACTGAAGAGAACTCAAAAATGGTCAATTTCATGAGCTTGTTACAAAGTTTTCTATATCCAACATAAAACAACAACATTATGCATTATAATTTGGTAACTATTAACCTAGCATTAATCAAAAACTGCACATAGGCCATTGATCAATACAATTCTGGCCTTTTGGTTTGGCAAGCAGTCCTTTGTCAAAATTATTTTTCTCTTACTTATACATGATTAATATTCACAAAGTGCTAAGCAATTTAATTTTTCTGGAAGGTAATTATTATTTTCTTTAGCTCTTTAGTTTATCATTTATGAATTTGTGGAAGAAAGCACTTAAGTAAAAAAAGAACATAATATAAATTTAAAAAAAAAGACTTCATATTAATAAAAAAATAATAATTATTGCGCACCTAAGTCTCGGTGAACTGAAACGGTGGAATTCTCTCTCATTGCACTCTTGTCTTGGCTTTAGAGAATAATATTTTGTGGAATGCACATTACATTTTGTGTAATAATATTATTCTTTTAGTATCACACTTCTTCCCCAAGTCAGACAAAAATTGCATAAAATCTAAATGGGATTTTGTTTCTTGCAAATACCAAATACTAAGACCAATAATTTTTATAGAAAATAAATAGTTAATGAGGTTAGAGCCTAATAATATTATTTAAAAAAATAAAGAAATAAAATGGCCATTAAAAGGAGCAGTATCACTCGATTTGAAGGGAACTCAATAATTTAGGGTTAAAAATTCTTTCAAAAATCAATGGAAAATAGAAACTAATGCTTAAGTTTGTTTTACAAGAACTTTGCTTCTTGACAACTACTTCAATAATTATTTTTGTCAACTGATCTCAAGATGACATTAACAAGAGTGGGAAAGAATAAACTTTAACAAAAAATGACTTATAGTTCTCTACTTTCAATGGCATGTTTTCCTATAATGCCTAAAACATTAATACGAATGCCTTGACCTGAATAATTATATTTGATTTTCTTGTTTTGGTTCATAGGTAGTTAGTCTAAAACACAGGTCATGGGTCTGATCATAGGTCTGGTCAGGTGCGATTTCAAAAGAACTGAACAACTGGCAAATTTTGCCGCCTACTTCCTAAATCATCATCGGCTTCTTTCTATATTAAATTTCATTTGAGTCGTTACTGTCATTACTTAACCCTTTACTTCCCAAGGGGTTCCCCATTGACAAGTAAAATCGTCTGGCATTAGACAGAGTAAAATCTATAAGTGCCAATTGGCACTAATGGGAGGGAAAGGGTTAATCGATATTTAGTGCTGAATTTGATGCCAGAATGCAGGAAAAGGTACTTCTGGGCTTCTAGATTCCAAAATTTTCTGGGGCGGTATGTGTCCAGGTCACCCTCGGGAGAGCCTACTTTAAATGGGTCTGAGGCAACCTTCAGAACTTATTGAACCCCTTGGTCAGGTCTGTGGCTTTTTCGCCACGTGCTCAGGACATGTTCACAACCATTCTGATCTATCATACATAGATCGAATCCCAGATTCATGGACTATTCTTCCATCAATTGCTTGCCATACATTAGCATTTCCTTGTTCATGAAATGATGATTCTACTGCTCTTAGACGGGACGAGATATCTACATCCAGGAGAAAGCTACCTTGCCCTTCAACATCTGTTTGCCAATAATTATTGCTTCTGGGGTTATAAAAAGGTCTTCCACGAACTGCAAAGGTGTAACTTTTATCATCTTCCACAGCGCTTCTTTTCTTGGTATGAATTTCACAGCAACAGCACCAAAACATCGTTAATTGTTGATT
>BLFN01000333.1:727252-729752 GCA_014634225.1 Acropora yongei
TCCAGCAAATAATAACACAAAAATCTGTCATATGCACTTAAAAATTTTTTGTATGCGCGAAGTTATACTGTCTTGTAACAGTACAAAATAATCAACGGTTAATGATTAAGGAGGAGTCATGTAACACTGGTTTAAATCATCCCTGATAAAGATCGATTGTAGATGGGAGTGTCAAAATGTCGGGTTTTCCAGTGAATTGTATCGATTTAAGTTGCCTTCACTTAAAACCAGCATAGCATCAAACTATGTCTGATTGTCCACCTGGCTTGAGTTGCTCAAAGACTTTTTAGCACTATCCAGTGTTACCTACCTTAGCTTTTGACACCTCTTAAGCATTGGCAAGCACTAACCATGCTTTGAGCAACTAGCTCCTGGTTGTTGCGTAAACTGTGATCGACTCTAAGTTGTTTTAAATCTATTTTTCTGTGAAAAAATACTCCCTTTTCAATGACAAATGTCCCAAGGAAGGGTGATGTGTCCAGTCTGGACAATTATTTCTAGAAGAAACACTGAATTGTTAATCATTGATTGTGGTGGGCTTCAAGCTGGATGAGATTATTTTTAATGATATTTTTTTTATCATCGCCAGACTTTACTTGAGTATGGAGGTGATCCAAGATTAGTGGCAGATGATGGAACAAATGCATTGCAGGTGGGTTGCATATGTGTACAGGAGCAGTCGTGGCTCAGTTGGCTAGTGCGCGGCTTTGTGAGCGAGAGGTCCCTGGTTCGATCTTCAGTGACTTCAATGTCAGCTTCCATTGATAGCAGTCTCATCTGAAGGACTGAAGGAACTACCGACGTTAAATAAAAGTGACATTTACCTTTACCTTTTACAAAAAGACAGAGAAATGTTTTCACCACATGTACACAACTCTTCGTAAACTATATAACAGAATTCAGCTGCAGTAATCTTGTGGCTGCTCTAGATAGTACAAGTAGTCACTATTAAAATTCTCAAACGATGTTCTCCAAAAGAGATTTACCTTAATAGAATATTATTGATGTGGTTAGTGAAGTCCTGAGAGTGACTGAAATGTTGACAACCTGACGGTAAGTTTATTTCAATTCAGTAACTGCAATTTTTTCCTCAGCCACTTTCTTGTTCTAAATCTGGAGTTTTGGCTTAATTATCATTTAACGACATTGTTTATTTTTTTGCTTGTCTCTAAAATAAACAAGAAGCGATTTCTCCAAACATTTAGCTTGAAAATACCATGATGTAATATTTACTGTGAGTTGAAACATTAGCTAACACCATTCTCAAGTTGAGAAAAAAATTATTAACACTGATAAGAAGGTCAAATACTAGAGATATGTAGTTAGTTGTTGAAGTTTTCCTTCAGCAGCACATTGGTAGATTGAAGAATCAACTGTTCAATTAAAGCCACTGCTTAAAACTTTGTTCTTAGCTTTTGCCAATCTACAGCATTATCAGGCGAGAAGACAGGTCTTGAAATAAATCAAATACTCATTTTCTTCTACAGGTTGCAGCAATCCCAGCAGTTGAACAGGTTTTCCAAGAATGGGACATCAAACAGACAGATAAGCTGCTAGAAAAACTAGAAACAGAGAAGAATAACAGACAAGAAGAGGAAAGGAAGCTAAGAGAGGCAGAAAGCAACAGGTTACTTGTAGAATCGGTTTTAGATTTGACAGGATAATCACTCACGATGAAATATGGAGTTCTTGCTTTGCAATAATTATGATAACAATGTTCCAAATTCCAAGTTTATTTTCAAATATTGAATTAAAATTTTACAATAATGTACAGTTACACCTGTATAGACCTCTTTCATAATGGCAAATCATATTTAATATCCTGTTTCAATGCTAATAAGCCTTTTAACCTTGCTATCATATTTGACCCAAAATGAGGCCAGTAGGTCCAATAGACCATTTTACAGTTGCTTGGTAATACACTTAGTTGTCTGTTGAAATTGAGGCTGGAGGTGACTTTGTTTTAATAGAAACCTCCCTGCTTTTCTGTTAATGTTGCTGTTCTCGTGCTCATTAGTAGGAATTGACATACGAAAAACAGTCAGGTTTCTATCAAAACAAGGTCACCTCTAGCCTCAGTTTCATTCAAAGGCCAGGCAACTAAACACACAACTGTAAAATGGCCTATTAACACAAATACATGGGAATAACAAATTGGCCGCCATTCATGAAAGTAGTTAATACCGAGGAGCCTAGTGCATTGACATACATCTTTTAACAAATATAGAGACTATGGGAACCATTATGGCAGAGTTGACAAAGTGAAAGACATAGCTAGTAGGGGTAGGCCAATGAATCGAAAGTTGATAGAAAAGTTCAATAAGTATTTAAATAAATAACAGCAAAAACAATATGTAAATTAAAGGTAAAGGAAAAGTAACCAGTGCAACCTTATAAAGTAACCATCATCATTGTCATTATCAGTAAGCATACTTCCAGTTCTTCTAGATGTGACTTTGCTCCCAGAAATTTTGTTATTATCATTTTGTCATGCATTGTG
>BLFN01000333.1:761306-762547 GCA_014634225.1 Acropora yongei
TTAGGTGATCATATGTTACAAGTGTTGGACTGTGTTCAGTGCTCATGATGCATGATAATAAATGATAAGACGTTGACACAAAATACACGCCTCTAGTTTGGGGCTTTAATAGTCCCTTCTGGCCTAGAGGTTCTAAGGCGTCAACTGGATTTGTTGGTCTCCTTTGACACTGGTTATTTGAAGGGGATGGTTTATATAGCATGCAGGATTTTGTGAGTTTGCATGTCAGCTTTGATTTCTTTGTTCTTTTGGTTGATCCACAGAAATGGTCAATGTATGGAGGCCAGAGGTACTTGTCTCTTTGCAATGATCCTGCAAACACTGGAATTCGCTTGAGAGAATTTGTGATTCTTCTTGATAAGAAGGTACCCTAAACCCTAGGCTTTTCTCTTAAAAACCTCAGAGCACAGTCTACCTGACAAGCAAGAGTTAAGGGGTGGGTCAACCTCCGTCTGATATATGCACACTTGGTTTTGTATTCATGTCATCAAAGACAATAGGAGAGACTGCGAGATTTCTAGGGTTTTATGCCAATGTAAAATTTTATTGTTCTCTGGATATGACTTTTTCCAGGATCTTAGTATTTCACTCAAATTGATTAAATTTTCTTAATGGAGACCTAAATAGTAACTATCACATGAAATTTAACAATCATTCAATCAAAACTGGTGTGTTCGTCTTATACATTAATAGGCCATTTCTGAGTTCCCCTCAGTCTCTCTTTCAAAGTGAGTCTAAGTGCCAAATTTTTGTTGTGGTAATTAGTTCCAATTTCAATATGAATGAAAACTGATTTTTGTAACAAAGACTTTGCACTTAGTCTCGCTTTGAAATGGAGGCTGAGGTGAACTTGGAAATGGCCTATTTGTAGACATTATAAGGGGGACCCACTGGAGCAAATGAGGACATACTGTACCTGCCACCCCTTCCAACGGCACATCCCGCCTCTTGCACCAGAAGTCTAGGGAGATGTCCAGAAATGCACATAATTAGATGCATAGGGATTTCAATAAGGGTCACAAAGTTACAAAAAGATGGTTTTCACTTTGACTTAGCGGAACAGTACTTCGTGACATTTATCAAAATTGAGCATGCGTCAAATAATGAACATTTCAGAACATAAGTGGAACCTTAAAATAGTTAATCATTAATGTAGTATGGTTGGATATATTTTTCTTAGACTAAGAGATGGTTGCTTGGCAAAAGGTGAAACAACTACTGAAAAGATTTTTAGTAGTTCC
>BLFN01000333.1:769573-772073 GCA_014634225.1 Acropora yongei
CAGTTTTCCCTCACATGGTCACGATGTACCTTTTTTTAGCTTGTACGTTTCATTTTCGCATTTCAGTCCACGTGATGTTCTCATGGGAGTTTTCCCTTTTTTTTTCATAAAGTATGCGTACATTTTGCACATGCATAAGACTATTCCCTACAGTAACCTCACGTGGCGTGAAGTGGGAAAGCAGAACGTACCAGCTAAAAAAGTCTGTTCGTTGCCGAGAGTTTTGATTTTATGACAATCGTGCTTGTCTTGAAACCGTGCATATTAGCTTATTTTGGATTATATAATCAATTAGACAGTCAAGTGCTGTGTATCCCGACATTTATCTTAGAGTTAGCGCTACTACTAGAAATGGGCCCACCCAACTAGGACAGAGAAAAGCTCTGACCAGAGTGAGATTTGAACCCACAACCTTCGGAACAGATCACCAGTTCTCCACCAACTAAGGTTCAAGGAGCATATCGTGTGCATTGAAGATCCCATGCGGGAAATGGTCATGAATTTGGCGCCCTTTCATGATTCTGGATTATAGCTAATCGCTTCTTTGGAGATCATACTGGACACCAACGTAATCTTGAACTCAGTTTCCCGTGATTTTCAACAAAAGGCAAACCGCTTAATCTCGGAGGGTTGCCCTTTGCAGGTAATGTCGTACTGTTGCCTTCCTGTCAAATGCCCGAGTTGTGCCTTTTGCCGTTCTCTCTGAAAGTTGCCGCATTTGAATTCCGATAGATGCAGCTATAGAGCAATGTCTGAAGGAAGAGAAATACCAGAAAGAAAAAAAAACAACAAAAAACAAACAAACAAAATACTTCCTGAAGTATTACTTAGTAAATCAGTTCTCGTTACACTTGAACGCAAACACGGAATCATAACGCAGAAGTAGTTTTCACTAGAGCTGCCCACGTATTCTAATATTCCTGTGGAGATATGCGAATCATCTACAATACTGAAGACAGAATTGCTCAATTTTTTCATTGTGTCGGTGAGGTAAAAAAGTTCTGTAAATCTCAAGGGGAGCGAGTATATTTTTGACTACAGTGGTAGAATGACCTCCTTATATAGCAATGAAATTGTATCACGCTGGAAAATACTCTCATGAGAACTTCAAATTTTTAAATATTTATTGCTAGAAACGAACGCGTGGAAGAATTACCCAGACCGCTTTGCGGGTTAGATGAAATAACCCGATACTCAAACAGGCGCCTAGTTTGACCAAAGCGAGATCGTTTCTCCAACTGCCAACATTTTAGCCAATTTCTTCGAAGACGCGTAGGATATTACGCTTTCCAGAAAGCCTTACTGTGCAAAAGAACGTCAAACAATTTCTGTAGGGCTGATTGGTATAACTCTAATTGCAAAGTCCCGGCTTCCGACCATCTATGGTTGAATGGTAGCCTGCTATCCAGGCGCACGGAACCCCCTTGTTGTTTACTACCTGTCGGATTCCTTTTCGATTGATAAAAACTTGGCGGTTAAATTGCTGCCGGAAAGCACAGGCTAGTTGAAAGGATTTGCCCAGAAACAAAGTTAAAATGAAGCATGCACTTTTTACTTAAAATAACGAACAATAGAGCTGAGATTAGACGACAAGGAAGTTAACTTTCAGACATTGATCAGAGAATTATGCCAATATGGTCACATTGCGAATGCAAATGACATGGTCGAAGTAGTATGGGATATAACATTTAATGGTCTGTATATGACTGGGTTGATTCTAAGTTCGCTCTGACGAAGGGCTAACGCTCGAAACACCAGCTTTCCAAAGTCCACCACGGTGATAATTGAACCAAATTTTCATGTTTCACTCACGCTCCCACCGACGGAGCCCCACAGCTTTAGAAACTAGAATCTTGATTCTAAGTTATCCTGGCAATATATATGAGAGAGATGACGAAAACTCAGGCACTTCTAGGCAAAACGTGCCGAAATGGAGCAATTTCGTTTTGGAAGTCAGGCAATTTGGAGTTTTTCTCTCTGGTCGACTTTTTCTGGCTCTGTCCATCTCGATAAAATTAACAGTTTCTCCGGCGTAGATTGACATTGACCCCCATCGGACCACTGCTGTAGCTCGTTCATTGTTCTTCACGAGTTGGATTCACTCTCGAGTCTTCGATCAAGTTTTTCTCATACTCTCTGGGTATTGAGGCTGCTACATGATGGGTGCGGCCGGATACGAGTTGTCACTTAAAAATCATGTCTTAGTGTTGCATGCCAGACAAGGGAGGGGGAAAATTGTTTATTAAAACAATATGGCATTTGTTGTGCTTCTCGTCTTTGTCAGATGAAATGTTGTTTAACGCGTCGGATCATCTTTTCTTCGAAGCTTTAGAGAAATCCTACAAAAGCCACTACGTTAGTGCTGGAAGATACTCCAACCCTCACCTGGCGCGCTCTGTGCTTGTGAAAGCTGGTACCACATGAGTCCCCATTCATGACCCTACCTACCTTAATCTCCTATAGCCCTTCCAGGTCTCTAGGACTGCAGTTTCTTTGTATA
>BLFN01000333.1:855972-858472 GCA_014634225.1 Acropora yongei
ACGAAACTTAGAAACGAAACCTGACTTAATTTTCATAAGCTGATAAAGCTAGACTCCCAAATGGAGTCGAAAATTGTTTTTAGTGCATATTAGATCTGATCGAAATGAAGTACTCAGCGGCAACTTATAGCCGGACTCATCATCGCGAAATAATTGTTAAACTATCGATTGAGACATATGAACTATATATCTATCAATTTAGCGGAATTACTCATTCCTCATTTTGTGGCAAACAATACTCGGTTATCGTTATCATGAATAAAGAGAAAAAAATCAATCCTGCTTAATCAAGTTTTTGCTTTGTTGTTGTGTTTATTAACATGAGATGTTTGTCAATGTCTATCGAAAAACTATTGTTTTCTCATTTAGTTCTAAAGAGTGGAAAAATCTTATACATCTCTAAAATATTCATGTAAAAAAGGGCAAACTTGCCGCCTCACCCTTAAATTCTCCAACTTTTTTGGCAAGTTTTCAGGATCACTGAACATTCAATCGAATGTATCATGTGTTCATTTGTGACTTGACGCGAAAAAACTACACTTGATTGAGTGATATAAGTCCTGTTCACGTTACTTGACGTCATTATTTTCCTATCTGTAATATTGGCTCTGATACTTTGTATCATTTTGTAAAGTTAAGGTCCCTGCAAACCGCTAACTTTGCAGTCACGGTTTGGCTTACTGAGCCAATATAAGACTCTTACACGGTTCGAAATTATTATCTGTGGGTTGCTGTTATCTCTGCTCGTCAAATACACTGGCGGAATGTAATTCACAGCACGTTTCACGACTCGTGCCATTTTGTACAATACTACGTAACTGCGTGATTGATTACACTCCGTTCCAGCAAATGCTCCCTCTTCAATTAATCAGCTTTGTTGTCCTATATCGCATGTCATTTCAAAAACTCATTGATACTTTTATGCACCATAGAGCGTGACGCAATTCCCAGCTTAGTTCGTTTTCTTGCCGACGAATTTTGTCGTTTGATAATGATGCGCCCATGGGTATCAAGATTTAATGTTTTTTCTAAGAACAGCAAGTTTATTCAAGGGATAGAGAATCACAAGTAAAAATTAAGTATCTTGGAGAAAAACTATTAATTGGAAGAAGGCGCTGTTAGTTCAGTGTTCTCTGTCAATTTGCCAGTGACAACTGAACATAAGTACGCATTTAGCACTATAGGCTTTCCTGACAGTGACAGTCTCAATTTGCTATGCATTTTCACCGTTACCAGAATTTCTGGGCAAAAGTGATTAAAGGGCCAATCTTCTCTCCACGTTAACTTAAAATCCCAAAACTTGAGCTGAACATATATGCAACTTGTACACCCTTGTACACAATAGCAGAATTGTATCGTTCGTCACACATTGACTCATATTAAAGGCATCCTTACCACATTTCCATAGCATCATGAATAAGTTTAAATTCGGCATCACCGAAAACAAACCAGTCTTTCATAAGAGCGGCTCAGATCGTAAATTTGGATCATCGTCCACTCGCGAAAATCTAGTTCGCTTACGTTAACCTCTGAGTCGCGCCACCTTCAAGTTTTTTTAGACAGTCCTAATCACGATAAACATGATGAGCAAGTTGAAGCTTTGAAACCGTTCCATCAAACGTAATTGGGAACATCTGTTTCGACGTAAATTTCACACTTCTCTATAAATATTAATCCTTTGAACTGATCAGTACTAACCTTTCAAAGGAATCGCCCACACCACTCCCCCGATCTCGACTTCATAGGTGTTTCACACTGAAAACAGCTTTGTATATTGAAGAATGGAGGTAGCAGGATAAAGGTCTTCTATGTGGGCATAGTTCAAGAGCCCCATCACTTTGATAAGGATTGTAAGCTATTGATTGATGAATTTCAAACCAAATTCCTATATAGTATAGGCACTCGCTCATCAATAAATAATTGTCTTAATATGGGAATGTGTTCAGTCGGTGGATGCAATGATCGTAAAAACAGAACACTTGAGCTAGCTCTAAGTTTATTCCACTTTTAAGAACTCAAGTTCAACGTCCCTCCCTCTCAGAAGAATAAAACCAACTGAGTCAGTCATCGGCTGGAACTGAAATAGGAGAGCACAGGCAAGAGTCTTCACACAGAGCCCTGTCATTCCTCCATTGTTAAACCTCTTAAAAGAATAAAAACAATCCAAAAAATAACTGCAGCTACTTACGACAACGAAAAACACTTTGAAGCTTCTCTTGAAATAACTCAGTCGCTGGCATGGTAGCACAGGAACAAGAACAAACGCTGGTCACGTATAATTTTTTTTTCAGAATTTTACTCAGTTGAATTTTACTCTGAGCACTCTTGTTCTTCAGCCATCAAAATAACACCCAAGGCGGTGATAAACATTGTGAAGCAATACATTTCAAATAATTTGGCTGGACATTTTGTATGTTGCAACATACATTTTCAAAATAACGGGCACTTTCGAAAATGTATGTTGCAACACACGAAACGTCAGGTCCAATTATTAATGATA
>BLFN01000333.1:920923-923423 GCA_014634225.1 Acropora yongei
CTTTAAAATCACCCGGTATCAAAATGTTTGTTAGGACTGGAACCAATGGCGAGCCCTTGGCCACACTATCAATCTGATCGCAGTACCTGTATTTAATTATTGTTTTTTGACGTTGCAGCACACGAAACGTCAAGCCAAATTATTTGAAATGCATTGTTTCACAATGTTTATCATCGCCTTGTGTGTTATTTTTGATATGGAAATGTTTGGTAACGTCATTACGACATCTTGTTTCACTGACAAACGAATTTGTGTCCGAAAGTCGTTTTGCTTTACAAATTAACAAAAAGGTTAAACTTAACTCCTCAATTTCACACCTTACGCCTTGTTAATCAGCGAAATATTAGCCATCATAAACTTTGCGGAAGTTTGGCTAAAGACCGTATTGTAAGGTTTCTTGGAGAATGAGGCTCGAACGCTTTCAGAGATAGTCCTGACTGTACAATGCAGTTTCAATAAACATTGCTAATTTCTTGTAATATTAATTCTGACACGGTGACCTCCTTTCCGTTTCCCTCTTTATAATCTATCTTCGATTAGTACGGTCGACGAGGAATCGGTTGCAATGACAATGAACAAAAACAAAAATATTGTTGATCTTATTTTGAGCAAAGAGATCACAAGAGTGTTGTTGATATTAATTGTTCGTATTTTCTTTCGCCGGAATGCATAATTTCGACGGTATACCGCACGTGCAAATTCCCGAGTTCGTTTGTTTGTATTTTGTGTGCTTTACATTTATGTCATTGTTTCAGTTGAATCAGTAATATAGTTGCAAATGTATTGAAAAAGTCTCTTATCACATCGCCTAGACCCAATATATAGATAAAGAGTTGAGGATAGTTGTATTGAACAAATAAACAAGACAAGCATAACTGATCATACAGCATGCCCAGTGGACTTTAGAATCAAGAGGGAATCGACAGGGAGAGAAAACAGATTCAACTGATCCAAGCAAGTGAAGTGTACGTATACACCGAATGCATAAATGGCGGCTTAATGATTATTCTTTTATATGAATGCTAATTAGACTGACTAGCCTCATTTTGTGTGAAAATTCTTTTGTATTTTTCGCATGCTGAAGAGGCTAGTGAGGCTAATTAGCACAAAGATAAAAGAATAATTAATTGGCAGCCATTTTTGCATTCGGTCTATGAAGAAAACCTTTTACGGAAATGCAGCAATTATATTATATACATGTAATAAAAGTGATTATTGTTGCACTGGGAACAACAGTCCACGGAAGCTTGAATGGTAGCTAAAGGAGATCGGAGTCAAGGAAGAGTTTAGCATATCGCAAAAGGCTTGCATTGTTTGTCAGCGAGGATTCATTTGTCAGAGCTGGCTGTCCAGATCAGCTAGTCCTCAAGTCAGCTCTGCCGATTCGGAAATTATCAGAGAGCTGCCTCAGATGCAGTTGGCAATTCGGCAGAACTGAACTGCGGAGTTTCACTTGCGAACTGGCCCACCTGACCCACCAGATCTGACTGAATTCGGGACGGGATTAGCGCCTCACGATACCGGAGTTGAAAACTTGAGGTCAAGGGATGTGACATGAAAAAGCAAAACATCTGACGATAGAAATAAAAACTTAGTGAAGGCTATGATAGATGTTAGGTACTCATGTGTCATTGTATGCTGAGATAAAACGGTGGCCAAACTTGAATACTGTTAATTTAACCTTACCAAATTCTTAATACGCTACAGTTATCTCCTATTCACGGAACAAACCCAGTTTACGATGACCTTTGAACAACTCAAAGAGATTTTTCTCCTGTGCTTATTCCTCTCAAATGTGCAGTGTCTGCCGTGGGAACGCTCGTTTTATTCCCTATCTACGGATAGGGATAGCAAGCGAATGTGCTCCAGACTTCATAGGTCGTATTATTTATGTAGTCCAGCTTACAAAACCAAGTTGTTTGGAGTTGGGCTTGGATTTTGAAATAATAATGTTCGTTGACCTTGAGGGTTCAGAACAGTCGAAACGTTATTTTAATAAAAATTTTAAAAAGATGATGCCATTTTTGATTGAATTGCTATTTCTTTTACGAAGGATGGCCGGAATCGGCAATTTTTATCAATTGAGCAGTTCAATGTAGATTTTGAAGTTCTTGTGGTGTTAGCTTTAAGAAAAGTCTCTGGTTCGATTAACAGTGTTTTTATTACCTGGCGCCGACGAGAAAAATAACTTGATTTAAGGAGAAAAATAACTTGATTTAAGGAGAAAAATAACTTGATTTAAGGAGAAAAATAACTTGATTTAAGGAGAAAAATAACTTGATTTAAGGAGAAAAATAACTTGATTTAAGGAGAAAAATAACTTGATTTATGGAGAAAAATAACTTGATTTAAGGAGAAAAATAACTTGATTTATGGAGAAAAATAACTTGATTTAAGGAGAAAAATAACTTGATTTAAGGAGAAAAATAACTTGATTTAAGGAGAAAAATAACTTGATTTAAGGAGAAAAATAACTTGATTTAAGGAGAAAAATAACTTG
>BLFN01000333.1:958423-960923 GCA_014634225.1 Acropora yongei
CATGCTCTGTCAACAATAAAGGACGCGACAGAAAGACAACAAGGTTTACTCTTGCATTTTCAGCAAGTGTCGTGCTGACAAACGTGACTGGTAAAGTCGACAATGTTACATCATTCTCGCCTATGCGCTGTCTTCGGAGACAGAGGCTTTTAATGCAGAATGTAACAAACTGCGCACAATTTTTAGTCGTCTCAATTACCCTAGAGGCCTTATTGAATCAGTCATTTCTAAATTCTCTCTTAACGAGACCCTTCAAGTCCTTTAGCGAACATAGCGGAAAGAGATAACAGCATAATCAGAATTAGTCTTCCTTTCAAAGATCAAGTTTCTGCTTATGGGGTTCCGCCTCTGAGGCATTTGCGCTATCATCTTAGTTATAAGATTGGCTCAACTGCGCAGCCAGTTTTTGTGAGTAGAAAATTAGAGCAACACTTTACCCCTAAACAAGTCAAGCCGTCTGTTGTGAATCAGCAATGCGTTGTTCATCATTTTT
This sequence comes from Acropora yongei, assembly GCA_014634225.1. Classification (NCBI taxonomy): domain Eukaryota; kingdom Metazoa; phylum Cnidaria; class Anthozoa; order Scleractinia; family Acroporidae; genus Acropora; species Acropora yongei. The sequence continues at coordinate 958,917 of BLFN01000333.1, forward strand.
CACGCCAGTCTGTGTAATGCAGATTATGTCGGTTACACAACCCGACATGCACCCTTTCCAGTGCGTTGCTGAACACAATTATTCGGCAATTGGAAAACATCTCACTGAATTGCATGGTGGCAGTTTTCTTTTGAATGAAAGCTGTTTCAAAGTTGTTAAGAAATGCCAAAGCAAGCTTGATTGCTAAGTCTTTGAAATGCTTTACATCAAAAGACTCAAACCTTATTTGAATGTATAAGCGGATTCTTTACGCGCTAAACTTTTTTATTTAGAGGTCATTTTTCAATTGTGTACGGCAAGCCGACTTACTTTTCAAGATCGGCTGCTTTCATTCCAGATGAAGCATCATCCATCTGAAAGAAAGTTGGGCACAAAGCGTCTTGCTTCGGGTTATGCATCGGTTCCGGCCTTAACGAGCCGGGGTTGGAAGAAGGGGACTTGAAAGTCTGAAAAAAATTCTGTTGTTACAACAAAGAAAACTTTCCACCAAGTTACTGATGCACCTATGGAGTTGTTGAAAATAACTCCATGACGAAAGACAAAAACCACAAGGTAATAAAAAAGCAACAATAATCGAAAGAAGGCCGGGCAACTCTACAACCACAACATTAAATTATGACGAAAGAAGTTTCTTTCATACAACCACTAATTAATTTTACTTTTCATAAGATCGATTTCGAGGGAAAATTGTTCAGCAAGATCGATCCCTTGTATTCCAGAAAACTGACACCAGGAGAGGAAAAGTCGGCATCATGTAAAACGGATGATTTCTCACTAGTACGAAGTTGGATAGTTTCACAAAGTTTTGGTTACCACTTTAATTTCTGGAAAGGTCTATCGTCTCAGTTGAAAACTTTTTTCCTTTTGCGTTAGTTCAGACTACAAAACCGTCAAAACGTATGAGACCTGCTTTCGTCACAAAACAAACAAACACATAACATTGCCTTGGGATGTAACATGCCGCGTTGTTTCGTCAATAATGAGCTTAAGCAGGAACGACAGCAGCGGCAACGAAACCGTCACTTGAAAATAAACATTTGAAAAATGGTGACTATTTTGTGATTATTGCCTCTTCCTCGCATCCTTTATTGCTGACAGTTCACGCTGCAAAAGGACTGGTAGAAGCACCGTCGGTGAGAAAATGAAAGATTTACTGTTGTGTGTTCACGTTGTCGATAAAAACCTTAAATTTGGAAATTTCGCGTTGTCATTTGACGGACTACGTCAAAGAATTGTCAAAGAATCGTCAAAGTCCGTGCCGCACGCTTATTTTTCCTCATGCAACCAATCAATCATTGATTTGTGGCGTTGTCATTGCCGTTTCAATCGTCGTTTCTTCATCTCCTTATTCACCCAATAGCCCGCAAATGGAGCAAATATTGGTCCTGCAATTGGGCCGTTCTTGATTTATTGCCATTTTGCAACATGAACGGAACTTGTGTCCCTGACATGCGCAAAATATTAGCCGTTGATGAGATGAATAAAAGGAACAACTTTTTCTGAAGTTTGCCATTCTGTCAGTGCTCTAGCAAGACACACAGAGAAAGAATTCCCTGTATATCCCTGAAGAGTTTCTGCAGCTAAGCATCTTCGACTGGAATCTTTTTTGATAATTTTGAAAAGGTACTTATTCTTCTTTTGCTTGTTTATTGGTTGTTAAAGATGCCTCTTTTTTAACAAGTCGTCTCCTTGGAGGAAGAAGTGTGAACCACCAAATAGCTCTCTCTGAGATAACTTAAGCTTTGCGTCGGATTTAGGGGATAAATTGACGGTTTTCAAGCCTGCCGTTTAGTTTCTGTCATCATCAACTTACACAAAGAACCAATTTCTATAGTAGTCGCTAGAAAAGAAGTTCTTATTCCACTTTTTCTTCTTTAAAGTACCATGCGCATCTCGCTGTTGAACGTATTACGCATATATTGCTACGAAAATCAACTTTTGTGGTGGAGTATTATTGGTTGGAATAACCCTCCTCGGAAGATGTCGTCCTTGTATAACGACGACGCG
>BLFN01000333.1:973423-980923 GCA_014634225.1 Acropora yongei
TTGAGAAGCTTTTTGGGATGATTTTATTTTTAAACCGATCTTTGACCCAAAAAAAAACAACAAGGAAGCAGCTGTGAACAATTCTAACTAATTCGTTAAAAATTTACAATATAGCAGCTAAGCTAATAAGAAAGAGTGTTTGTTAATTAAGGTCGCTATGTGACGAACAACAGTCCAAAGGTCTCGCGTTTAATCAAGAGAAAAAACCTTTGATGTCGAAATCAAATAAACTTTTTTTTTAACCCAAATTCATTTCAAAGCCTGATTTTAACCCTTCATGTTTTTAGAATCATTGTTGTTCATCAAAAATACTGCTATTAATAAAATTGACAAATTTTTGGTGCAAACGCAAAGATGAAGGCAGAAGCAATTTTTCCCAAAATTGTACAAACAGTATCTGGTGTATCTTGCTAAAATTTTCAAAAGTTTGCTGATAATAAAGTCTTCGTTCATTGTTCAAAGCTAAAATCTCTGAGAATTGACCAATATTCCGAACTCTTAACAACCAAAAATTTTCACTACTTTTCAACATTCTTTTCCTCCTTACTCCTTTTTACTCCTTGCTGCTTTTCATACTGGCTTTTTTAAAGACAATACTCACACCTTAATGTAAACCGTGCTATGAATTTCAGCCTAGGTCGGAAACGCGCCAGGAACATGCGTGGAGGACACGCGACGTGTGTGTTACCTACGCGCGTCCATTCGCCTTCCACGAGCCCGACCACCAACAGTTTCACTTTTTCCCGTTTGCTCGAAAAACAAAAGAAATGCACCATTGGATACAAATCAGTTACTTGTAAATTGCACCTTATTTTTCCGTGCACTAAATTTTCGGTTTCTCTTTGAAACCCTTTGGAAGCGCTTCCGAGAGAGATTCGTTAAAAACGACAACAGTTTTTTCGGTGACGCGACTGTTTCTGTTTATTTGTTTCTTTCCATTTTTTATTTTTTCAAAGGTTTCACAACAGGAATAAGCACCTCGGTAACATATGAAGCCACAAAGTTCCGATAAATCACTTATCCATGAATTTTCCGCTTTCCAGTTCATTGGGGCGTGAACATCATTATATGATCTTGAAACATTTCTTGCTTGTTTGTAATCGAATTGCGCAAGCAACATCATTAACAGAACTTAAAGAAAACTCCTAATCTTTAGTGAACGCGCTTTTCGTAAAATGAATCTTGGCCTTACCCCCAGTCTTTTTAAAGACGCAATGTTTGCGCAGAAATATTGCACTGTAATACACTTTGTAAACCCCAAAAACTTTTGAAAGAAAAGTCGCAGAAACCTTTACGGAAAGTAGCTTCGTGTTCTCCTTTTCGCAGCAACAGATTCTTCAAACTATTCAAAGCGTAATATCTGCAAGTTTCTTTGGCGTCACAGGATCGTCAAAAGCGAGGCTAGTTGCCGGATTTGGAGATTTTTTATTCGTACTAAAATTTCCACAAAGGTTGCGAGCCGGAAAAATTTTCACATGAAGCCGCATCTGTAGTTCGACATTTTTGTAATGGTTACTAACCTTATCTTTGATGTAGACGAACGCTAAATTCATACCATATCAAGTACTTACTTGAACTCGCTTTGAGGCAGAAATGAACTTGATCACGTGCGATTGGCTGAACATCGTCGCGCCACATTCTAAACCAATCAGAAGCCGGAAAATATTGCACCTTGAACGAGTGTCTTTCCAATCATTTTGCATTCCAGTCATCCGCAGGATGCTGGTTTATCGGATAGACAGCGCTATGTACCGAAAACCTCTTTACAACCTGATAAATAAACCAACACACAATTTAAAAAAGAGAAAGACTAAGTACTCAAGGCCTTCCACAACCTTAAAACACAACAGAGTTAACAAGTGCAAAGTGTCGTCTTACAACAACAATGAAAAAACTAGGGAGTTTAACGAGCTACGACAGCTGCTGCAAACGAAAACGCCGCATTAAAATAGAACTTTGCGTTGGGTTAAGTGTTACGCGATTTTTCCAAGTTGGTTACGTTGTACAAAATAGGCAAAGTGCGCTTTCGCTTGTTTGGCACGAATTCTTTTCAAAGATTTACTGCAGAAGGCTGTGAAAATTTTACATCGTCGGTTGGCAGACTACGTCGGAAAAGGGCACCAAAAAGGGCGCCCCACGTGCAGCACGATTATTTTTCCTCATTCAACGAATCAAATCATTGATTTTTGTTGTCGTTGCCGTTGCCCACTACCCGGGCGCAAGAAACAGTCAAATGCCCGAGGTTTGCCCGGGGCGGGGGGATGGGGGGATGTTGAAGTTTCGATTTGATCGAAGCATAAGTGAACATCGAGGCCACATCCACAACCAAGCTCAACATATTTCCAAGAAAATTGTGCAGAAGATTTTTTTTCTCTCGTATTATCATTATCACTGTTATTACTACTACCTTAAATATCATTAAAGGATAAATCATATGTCAAAACAATAAATTTCAACGTATGAGAATTGTACGGTAGTCAACTAAGCTTATTATTGGAATAATCTCGTGAATTTACCTTGAAATAGGGGCTGACAATTGCTAACCAGGGCAACTCGGCTTTCCCAAAAAGAACGTGAAAATTGGTTTTCGTTGAAATTGGAACAATTTCCAAATGATTAGTATCCATCGTAATTTCCATCGTAATTTCCTGGTCATAATTTCATATTGCAACATTTTTTATTTTTTGGTCGGCTGTTGCCGTTTTCTGGCTGGATTCAAGATGCATAGTAGCATAATGACAAAAAACCTTGCATTAGCTTTAATAATTAAACTTTCAGCAGCACATTATCATAGCAACAGTAACAAAAAAACGAATACAAAAGTCAAGTAAGTTCAATAAGTACACATGTTATTTAACAAAACTGTTCATTACTAATGCCGCTCTTTTGACAATAATTCTCCGGAACTAATGGTTAGGCGGCGTTTTCCGTCTTCATCATTTGTTTAAAACTTTTTATGTAACAAAAACTGTTGTCATGATAATGCAGGAATTTTCCATGTATTTACGCTAAAATGCGATGATCAAAATCATTCAAAAACTGTTGTGTGACAAAATACAGGTGTCCACATACTATTTTTTTTCTTTCAGTCAACATGACAAGACACTTGCTGTTTGCTTTGGCTCTTCTTTTGGTCCTTGAATTGACGACAACGTACAGAATTGAAAATTCGCATGAAGAATCCCATAAAAGATTCCACGCACATAAAGAGAAGAAACAAGAAGAAATTGAGACCTTGGACGACATTGACAGCCTTATGGCCAAAATGTACAAACGAGGGGCCGTATCAAGACAAATTAGCAAGGCAGTGAAAGACAAGTACAGCTTTTCGGTGCCAGAGGAAAACGATGACGTACTCGACGCTCTCGATGAAAGCGACAACAAAGCAACCATAAGCGCTTACGAAGAACAATTGAGAGATATGCACGAAGATAACATACAGGACGATCCTTCCCTTGTAGCCGAACTCAAAGCAATTGCTGAAAGCTTGGTGGATGAATGCAAAGTTAATGTGACGAGGAAAAAGGAGGAAAAGCTGTCATCAGCTTTGAAGCCTTATTACCAATCTCTTCAGCATCATGGCCCGGAGGACGTCGTAAGCGACGAAGAATTTTCGGAAGCGAAAGGTAGTGAGCTCTGCGCAGCATGCGTTCTCAGGAAGCTGTGTGAGCGGGAGGACGTCTTAAATTTAACAAACATACCACGGAGGTTATCGCCGTAAGTATGACCATGCTGTCTCCTTTAGAGCTCCTTGCAAATGACTGTAATGAAACGAAGTCCAAAATAATTGCTCAGACCTGTCACAACAGCACTATGAACCAATCAGAATTCCTAGAAATTACCCGCAGCTTGCTCAAAGTGCGGGAAAGATCGCGCGCACACTCAAGGTGCTATTGGTTTTGCTTCTCATTGGTTGAAAAACTAGCGCGAGATCTTTGAGCCAATCACAATCCCATAGCAAACATGAAAATCGATTAACAAAGACGAAGAACAGGACAGTATAATTCCCAAAAACGCACAGAGCCATGTAACAGAAAGGAGTGCTTCTTCCTTTCTACTAGCAAAACCGTTCAAATATACTGTGTGTCGATCGGAAGTCACATTTGAATTATTTTCATTGTTTTGTTGCTCGATTGCAATATTTGTTATAAATCCGTCTGTTTTGTTCCATGTTTTGCCCCGTAATTAAGTTTCGGTTTCGATCACTCGGGCGCCCGACTATTTATCTCGGCCTCACGAGTCCGAGACCTGCAGGGACTCGGTATTCACGCATTCCTGCGTCAACTGTCGTCTTGATTTCCACTCAGCAATCATGTATAGCAGTTTGAAAGGCTTTTTTTGTAATAGTCTACGCTTTTTTGACCCATATTGATGATTTTATCCTATCTTATCTTTGCGAACTCATCATTAGGGCCAACCGAGTATTGAAATGCAGAATGAAGATTATTGCCCTTAATTTAATACTTACGCCGAAGCGGCCGAAACCGGTCATTAGATGTGACGAAGATGCCGAATTCAGGACCATAAATGGAACCTGCAATAATCTCCACAATCCGCTCTTTGGTGCCGCAAATACAACGTTTGGTCGCCTCTTATTCCCTGCATATGGCGATGGTATCTCGTCACTTCGAGTGGCCGAAAACGGCGAACCCCTTCCGAACACCAGGGAAGTAAGTTTTCGAGTGCATGGCAGCAATGCGGACGGTTCAAATCCGACTTCCAACTTACTAACCATCTTTTTTATGAACTTCGGACAATACATTGACCACGACGTCACGCTGGCAAAGGCCCAAGGCGTTGACTGCGAGCCACCAGAAGCAGATGAAAATGAAGAGTGCATCAACATACCCATTCCAAAAGGTGACACCATTTTTGTGGACCGACACGTCGAATTCATTGAAATGGAGAGAGAGGCTTTTGTAACACCGGAATCAAAGTGCCAACTTGTCCCGAGGGAGCAAATCAATACAATTACCACCTATATTGACGCTTCCAACGTTTATGGCTCATCTTCAGAGGTGTCTGAGTCCCTTCGTGCTCCTGGGGGGTTACTGAAAGTCGCCAAGCACCCCCAGGATTGCACGTTACAGGATCTCCTGCCACCTGATACGATAGCGCCACCTGATGCCATGATACCACCGTGCATAACAGTTGACCCTTTCAGGCCTTGCTTTCTCACAGGAGACATAAGAAACAATGAAAACCCAGGTATGATGATACTAACCATCAATTCTCTTTATCAACGGTGTTTCTTTGGTTCTAATTATCAGTGATAGATGATAAAAACAACAATAAAACCATCGCCACTGCCACCCTCACCACTATCATGCGTGCCACACATGCATGCTACCAAATGTTTTTTTTCTCCTGAAACCAATTTCATTGTTTCACAGTCACTGCCACAGTAATCATCGCTCCAACAAAATACCTTCCACCACTCAAATCAATTTGTTCCACCCAGAAAAGTTCATTTTGACAGGACTAAGATTGACGCAGTGATGATCAACGTGACCTAGGTTCGATTCACTCCATCCATATGAGGATACCCCTATTTTTCACTGTTCTCAAATCCCAGCATTTGATATGATTCAGTCTAAACTAATTTGCAGTCTTCCCATTTGAGTTCGGCTATGTAACCTTCTGACGTCCATAACATTATATTTCAATTGAAGCGGATTGTGAATAAAAGGAAGAAATAAGAGGAGAAAGAGCAATATAGTTTCCTTGGCTGGAGATGGGGACCAGATTCAGTATTACTAATTTATTTTGTAGATACTGATGAAATACCAGGATTTCTCCTTTTACTAAAAAATCATATCTTCACCGCGCGCAGTGAAGATACTATTTTTTATAGTATCTTCACTGCGCGCGGTGAAGATATGATTTTTTACGTGTGAGGATATTGCTTACCCAATTACAATAGCGCTTCTCGCTCAGGCGCGCGGTCGGTTGATTTGAAATTTTATTCACAAAATGACCTCGAGGTGCGAAGACGGTAGAGTTGTAGAATAGGCCAATTTCGATATTTTAAAATTCAGCTGTAAACAATAGACCTCAGCACGAGGCTCCGGGGAATAAACCCTACAAACACTATTTTATTCCCCGGAGCCTCGTGCTGAGGTCTATTGTTTTCAGCTGAATTTTAAATATCGAAATTGGCCTATTTTTCTCTAACTTTATTAGAATTTTGACTTTTTCGAACAGAAAATAAGTATTTTTTTCTTTATTTCTCCTTTATAACTTTATATCCGAGTTTCATAACATTTCTGTCACAGGCATTTGCAATAGATGACCACTTTTTGCTGTTTCGAAAATGAATAAAAAAAAGTTGTCTTTTATCTGGAAATTTCATCAGTATCTATATCAAGTGATATATGAAACGTTTCATATATTGAACTGCGGATATGAAATCAAGTAAGCCATGATCATCACTGTGATGATCATGGCTTACTTGAGTATCTATATAATAATGCGCTCACTCGAGGATAAAATTCGTATCCCTGCGCGGCCATGTAATATCCTCTATGTATACTCCAATGTAGGAGTTCTCACTGTTAGGTAAAAGTTGATTCACCTACTATGAACGTGGTGAAGATTTCATGATTATAGTTTGCTGGCTGTTGTATAGGTCACTTACCTTAGTGTGCTAAGCCATTTGTCAGACCTCGGCGGCCCAATCAGCCTGTCCGCAATTGTAACGCATCGGCTTTGCCGATCTGAGAGAGCTGCGCATGGCTAAACTGCTTTTCCTAGAAGAACAGTGTGTCTTATGTCCAGAGATGCACACATTGAGTTGCATGCTCAATTTTGGTAAACGTCACGAAGAGTTCCGCTAAATCCAAGCGTACACCACCAGCTTGTAACTTTAGGGTTTACGTTCGTATTCGGGTTCTTTTTAGCTTAGGGTTAGGGTTACTGTCTACGTCTCTTCAAGGACTATAGTAAGGAGTAGGACACTTTATGACCTTTATTGTCCGTATTTCTCGCCAGAAGTGATGGTATAGTTTACGAGAAAGACGACTGGACACTTTGTGACGCTTACCGAAAGTGTCATGCATCTAGCTGCGTGCATTTATGGACCTATGTGAGTTTGGCTAGAACCGTTGAACAGTTCAACAGGACTGACACTTTGTATTTGCGCCCTACACTTCTTCCTTAGACAGTCTTAACGGATTTTGGGCGAAGAACCGAAAACAACCACAAAGTCTAATTTTTTGCGTGTTATTCTGTCAACGTATAACACTAGAAATGAAAATTATCTACTCCAATAGGTCTTAACACTGTCCATACGATCTTCATGCGCCGCCACAACATCATCGCAAGGTTCTTGGGGCAGATGACTGATTTAGATTCCGAGGCAATATTTCAAACGGCCAGAAAAATCCTGGGGGCACAGCAACAGTTTATAGTCTACAACGAGTTCCTTCCGCTGGTTTTGGGCCAGCATACGGTAAGTTAAATGATGTATGGATCCTTGTGGAATTATAATGCCTTAGGGGT
>BLFN01000333.1:1097452-1099025 GCA_014634225.1 Acropora yongei
TAAAAATGAAGTAGCTTTTCTGACTCGCCTTGTTTCCGTCCAGAATTCCCCGCTGACGGAGCTAGGCTTAAACTACCATAAAAGGTACCTGCGGAATCACTCACGTAATTAGCTTTTTCATGCACTCTGCGTGTTTTTTCTTTTTTCAATTTCGCTTCAGGGGAAATGCAATTTTGACATCAATATCGCGATTTTCCGCCTTGTAATGAAAAAAAAAAATCCCTTGCTGGGGAACTTATTACCGTGATGCAAAGGCTACGGAACCGAGGAATCAAGTTTGTAAAGATAATTAATCATTTCAAGTTTTGACAAATTCTTTCAAGATGATTGACGAATTTTTCAAGATGATGGAAAAAAGTTTTCGATTTTCGACCTTTCTTTTGATTTGTCTTCTGTTAAATGTTGAAGAAGAAATTACAAACGCCGACTACTGTATGTACGAAAATAAACCGTAACTTTCCGAGCGACTACCGAAATATCTTCGGCTATCATCCCGGTTTCCGATTGGGCTGAAAATGTATGTTAATTTACCATGAAGGTTTCGTGGAAATCGAGGGCAACTTAAAGGTATCAGGCATCAGAAACTGAAATTAACGTAAAGCATATTTTCTTGGAGGCAATTACATGTTTAATGCATGATTCATCTGCTGAAGTCTAAAATATATTTTTGATCAATCCGAGGAAAGTGCAGTTTTTGTTAACAATGGAAGTTGATAACTTGTCAGTGAAATCTAAAATTAAATTGCGGCTTTAGATAGATGTGAAAGGTCACAAGATAGGAAACCTCAAATAACAAAACAAAACAAAATACAATAAGAGGACTAATAAAATAGGTAAACGTTGCTACCACCTTGTGCCAATTAGTAGAAAAATTTTTCAATTTCGCAATCTTCGCTTTAATGCTTCATACTTTTGGCTTCATGCCTTTTACTTTAAGGGGAATAACTCGCAGCCCATTTTTGTTTAAATCCAGGTAAAACTAGTTTATTCGTTAATGGACTAAATTGGAAACCTTTCAAGGTTTATTTGTACATGATTCTTTTTGCAAAAAAAGGAATGAAAGTGAATGTATCTGAACGAAAGCTGAGCTGGCGACGCAATGTTTTGGCATATTTAGTTTGTTTGCTGTTTGGCTCGTTAATTGCCATAAATTTTAATATGTTTCCTCTCCCTTGCTTTTTTTATTATTTTGTATCCTTTGTGGTCATTCGTCGAGGAAGTCAATTCCTTGTAATTTTGAGAGATAATCTATATTATTTTTTTCTCTTTATGATCAGTTTTTTCTTTCACACATTCGGTAATAAGGGAAGGTTATACGCTAGCTGGATACCGAAATTACGCTGGCTGTCATGAATTTGCGAGGGGAAAAAAAATACTTGTTTTTACTGCATCTAAACAAGTCACTGTTTTATCACATCAGCTGAACTCACTTTGTCCGAGTCAAGTGTTAACGATATCAAAACATAGCGAAACAACTTTGAACGTATCCACGAGAAAAAAAAACTTCAAGGTCTAGTGGGTAGAAATCCGCGCCAAAATCTCCTCGAAGTACAAGGTTTTAGAAATATCAGTA
>BLFN01000333.1:1320248-1322748 GCA_014634225.1 Acropora yongei
AAAAAAAACTTATTTTTTGGCTCCAAAATAGGGGGTTGGCTTATGCACAGGTAAAAATTAATATGGTATTTTCTGATCTACATCACACTACACTGGTAATTACTTGAATTGAACGTTTCAAATGCAATAATAATTGTAATGTAATGTAATGTAATGTAAGGTATTTATATACCGCATATATCACTTTCGTCTCATAGCGGTTTACAATTCTTGTTGAAAGGAAATCAAATCTACATTATTCAAATGACTAATTTACAACCGTATTTCTACAAATCAGATGAAATCAAATCAAATGTTGGTTTTTGGTGAGAGGGGAAAACCGGAGTACCGGTAAATCGCTACGTGAAATTAATTGACTGCACACAGTGAATTAAGCTTTAATTTATGCCAGACATTTCCACCTCAGTGAGTCCTGCGCTATGTGACTGGTTCCTTACTTTTGAGCCGTACTGTACTTGTGGTCAAGCACCAGCTAGGTCTCAGTTCTTTGAAGGGTGGACAACACTATCCATCAGATAAATCTCTATCCAGGGGATGACTTGATCAATAATTTTGGTCGCACTTGTCCACTGGACAGTGATCGATCCGGTTGATAGCACTGTGCAATCTTTGAACAACTGGTGCCAGATTGTGAGTGACTTCATTCTTGTTTTGCCAAGTTACCGTACGTTTTGTAATCATCACTAAGAGGGTGGGGAATAAAAGCATCGGATGGTTGTAAATAAAACAACAGAAAAGAGAAGGAATGAGTATTGATCTTGTTTTCCTCACTTAGATTGGTGTCCACGGTATCAGGATAGAATTTTATAATGAAAAGGGTGCTCACCGCACAGCAACATACCTTCCTGAAGTAGCCAAGGAGCAAGGTAAGATTTGGAATTTATGAGGCGCACACATGCTAAGAGGGCAGAGCTAGACAAGAGAGTAGGGGTGACTTGTTTTGCTGACACAGGACTACAAGACAAAAAACCTAACAGATGCTTCTTACGTAAAATTGGTTCAAATACAATAATTGTGTTACAGTCAAAGTTAGTACAGGGTTTTACTTAATTTTTCATGTAGGCAGAGATTCCTTCAGAGGAGAAGGCAATGGATCCAAAAGCATCTCTCCTCTAGGAGGGTTTGGGAGCACTTTGGAAATGTTTTTTTCAGAAAATGCATTTTGCAGGAATTTCAGGAGGACGATTTTGTCTCCTGTGACAGTAGATGGCAAAACTTTCAGGAGTAGCCAGTGAACTTCATTGGCTGCGGGCGTTTATACACAACCCTGTGGTATAATCTTGACTGGATAATGAACTCTGGGATGCGAAGGGTGATACAACCTTTATTAAAAATGCTCAGGAGGAATGAATAAAAGTTCTTATTTTTCATACAATTTCCACAAGTTGACATTACTTATGTAAGTCATGGATTCTGCTAGAGTTGTAGGAGTAGATGGCTTTGGCAAATTGCATTGTTTTCCAACAGAAAACTCAAAGGGGCTAATTTATTTAGTTCTTTTCAAAAATAAAATTAAAAATTTTCATGTGTTTCTTTGAAAGTGGTTCTTTTAATGTTACCTATTACTTAGTAGTTTCAACTCATAAATAAGGCTAATGTGTCATTTGCCATTGCTTGAACGCATTAGCCTGTTCTTCATATACCCTAGATGTTAAGAAAAAGCTTTTCCTGTTTATAGCTCAACCGTAACAGCTAGTGCAATGCATTTTTTTGTTCACTAGGTTGGAATCAAATACAAACAATCGACTCCTTGCTTAGGAAAGGGGGTTATAAAGGTACCATTACTGCAGAGGTGCGTGGTTCTGTTAAAGTAACAAGATACCAGAGTGAGAAGGTGACAGTAGACTACAACGAGTATCTTGCATCCAAGCGCACCTCATGACAACCATAGAACATAGGGCTATTAATAATTATTATTATTATTTAGGTTGCTAGTTTCCTGTGAATAACATTTTCAAAGATGTCAATATTATTCATTTGATAAGTATATTTATTGCCTTGGGGGGTGATAACTCTTGCTGGGAAATTGTATTTTGAGTTTGGGGCAGCTTGTGGAGTATCGAGTTACAAGTGATAACACTAACAAAAGTAGTCAGATAGTAAAGAAGTCTTAGCAACAAGGACTTGGATGAAGACTTAACAAATTTATTATTGATACTGACTAGGTACTTCCACTACAAATAACATTTTATTAAAAACAACCAGACAAATCACATAATTTTTAAATTGAACCATTTTCCTTCCTTGCAATTTTTTTTTTTTTTACTTTTTTTTTTAAAAAACCATTGTGTCCGAGTAAACCAGTGCAGAAGTTCCTTGCAGCTTGAATTTTTGAATATGAAGACAGTGTGAACTCTACAGTGATTGATGCCCACACCTGATGTTCTTGTTTAGAGTCTTTATGTTTACAATGGCAATCAGGGTATATGATTGTAATCTTTGGAAAAATAAAATTGTTCACTGAAAAAGGGATGACCTAAGTCACAGGGTAACTGTTGGA
>BLFN01000333.1:1340248-1342748 GCA_014634225.1 Acropora yongei
GAGACGGCTTCATGCAGATTGTATATAAATGAGTCCTAGAACGTCAAAATATACACAAAGGAACAACTTTACTTTTAGTGAAATGGTATTTGTCTTCTAGAGTATATCATTTTTAGTACTGTAAAGCCATATGTAAATGTTTCATAATGATTACTTGAGATATGGCGGTGTGCTGTAGCCACGTGGAAGTTAGCAAGTGGAATAGGGATGGATTTAATCATTGATTGGGGCGGGGTGTCGGGATGCGCGACCTTCTCAATCGGAGACTTATTGCAAATAAAAGATAGTATTCTCTCGAACAACTAGTTTGTGCTTAATTAGCGCATTGTTTGCAATGAAAAATGTTTCCGTGTTTTTTGTAAGTTACGGCGGTAAGCTTGTTTATTCAACATTTCCTCTTCTCCCCTAACCACACTCCTAACGACATGCAACTCATCCCCGTTAAGAAGTCTTTTCGATCCTGCTGATCTCAATGTTCGAGAAGAGACACTAATGCATAAATTTTAAAAATTTTGTTTATTTTGTTCTTTTCCAATTTGTCTATCAGCCACAGTTTTCTATCTTTTAGTTTGTAATCTAATACCAGTTTTCAAATGCAAATAATTATGCTTCCAACATAATTTTTTTTATTGTATCTTAGGAAGCCTGGTTTTACCCGACGAAATATAGTACTCCCAAAAAAAAAAAACACTCTACTTTGTAACGGCTCTTGCTTTAGCAGTCTTTGTTTCTTTAAAATTACAGATCAGATAACCAGTTTGATTCAACGTCCACCAACAGGAAAATTGTCCATAGTTCCATGCTTCTGCATAACTTTTCAATAGAGCATTTTACAGTTGTGTGCTTAGTTGCCTGGCCTTTGAACGAAAGTGAGGCTGGAGTTGATCTTGATTTGATAGAAACCTGCCTGGTTTATTTACGCTTATAGTGACTGTGCTGTTCTCATGCTATTAGTAAAAATTTGCATAAGAAAAGCTGTGAGGTCCCTATCAAAATTAGGTCAACTCCAGCCTCACGTTCATTCAAAGACCAAGCAACTTAGCATCCAACTGTACGTGTAAAGTGGTCTATATGCACGCATTGATGCTTTACAATTTCGATGCATGAATGAAAGAATTAGCTCAGGATGAAATCAGTCCGTTTACGACTCGCGAAAAGTGTGCAAGCAGAACTGATTCCTTGTTCGCACCGTACAATGCAATAGAAAGACAAGTGGACCGCCAAGATTCTCAGAAATCGGAAAGCAAAGCGTGAGCTAAAATTCTCCATCATTGATAGATTGTTCACGGTGCGATTGGAATGTAAATCCAGGGACGTTTTTGAATTGCACTTTAAACGCTAATGTTAGTATAAAATGATAAGAAGTAAAACCGATTTCTTGAAGTTCTGTGTTGGTTTTACTAATTGGTTTCCAAAGACACACAAACAAACGTATTCGCGTCTTAAAGTGTATGAAACTTGAGTACTCATTTTTGCTTACCCATTTATATCCGAGAAGACACCTTTGTAAAATTTTAAACCAATAGACCGATTCGGCTAACTTAATGTTGTACCCAATTCAAATCCTTTGGAAATAAAAAGTTTTGTTCCAAGTATTTACATATCATTTAAATGTCAATGCTACATTATTATGCAATAGGAAAACACAAAATTTGAATGGGCCCTCCTGCGCAGCTGACCGATCACATGGTACATCGCCAAACTGAGGATAAAATGACACACTGGGACACGTTACAAAGCCACCAAATTTGAATTGTCTTTGTTTGACATGTCCCAGTGCGTCAATTGCTCTCCAGTTTGGTGATTTTGTACCACGTGATCAATCAGCTGCAAAGGGCCCATTGGGTACAACAACGAGGTAGCCGAATCGGTCTTTGTCAGGTTGTGGGACTTCTAATTTAAAGGCTGGTTCTCATATAATAGCTACGTTCGTTATGATTGTATGATCGATGCGACCAGCGATCCCACTGATGCTAGCGATCGATTCGATCCTCGATTGGTCGCTGCGATCAGTAAAGCCTGGTTTTCACTAGCGATGCAAGCATAAGCACAAGCAACATACGCAGACTCAGTAGCATTCTCACCATCAGTACCCATTGTTAGAAAAATGTGCCTTAGTATGTTGCTTGCGCTTATGGCTGCGTCGCTAGTGAAAAGCAGGCTTAACATTTGTGAGCATGTTCTTGAACTTCCTCTCGGCATCTTCTGGAGTGATCCCAAAGTTTTCGCCGATTTTTCGCCAGCCGTTGGTATTAATATGTTTATTCTTGTAAGCTTTGTTAAACTTATTGTAAAGATACTCATATTTCTGTATTTCTTCACAAAATTCTGTCGTACTGACTTGGTCATTGCTTGTGGACGCCATTTTCCCGCCTGTTTTTGTGTTGAATTATGGGATAAAAACTCTAATGTCGTAATGACTCATGGGATATTTTCAGTCCTTACGATGCAAATCGTTTAACTTTAAGAAATTTCGTCGCCGCATTTGCAGTTATCAAAT
>BLFN01000333.1:1355248-1357748 GCA_014634225.1 Acropora yongei
CAAGTTTTATCAATCGAGGTGCTTTAGCCATCAAATATTTGTCTGCATCACATTAAACGCTGGATGAAAATGTTTGAGCACAGTCAAGCATGGGAAACCATTTATTAAAATGTGATGCTGAAGGAAGAGGATGAAACATGATTGTTCATCAAACGTGATGATGAGTGAAAATGCTTGATCATTTTGCTGGGGCTTAAGCAGTTATTAAAAAAAGCAACTCACTGTAGCAATTGCATAGAAGCCTATAAAAAATCTAGACTTGAATAAATGAGTGACTGCAGAGGGGGAGGAGTAGGTTGGCAGGTGGCATTGCAGAGACCACGGTGGGGGAGAGGCTGATAGTGCTAGTACAGTCTTTTTGCTTGGGTTAATTTTCTAGGATTCCTGAGAATAAATATGATGTCGGGCAAATGCACGATAAATGGCTGAAAAGTAACCCCTAATAGTCATTTGTCTTGGCCAGATTTTTTTAATACTTTTAATACAAATTATATTATCTCCCTGGTCATCATGGTACTCTATTTTCAGATTTGCATTCAATTTTAATAATAAACGCGTGCCTCTCTTCAGCAAGTTTCATAACATCTCGTAACTCCCTTCTTGTTAAACTACACTATTACTTTTGGAGAGAGATACTCAGTCTGACGTTGACATACATAAAGTACCTTCCTAACTTTCCTCTCAAAATTTGGTATCAAATAATTAAGTTGATAGGAGCCAAATTTCAAACATGAAGATATAGCGGAGCTGATGTGTTGAGCGTTAGCCCTTTGTCAGAGCAAGTGATGAAACCCTATTAAAAGCCTAAGCTAAAAAATAGAAGCCAACACAAACTCTATAAACCATCATGTTAAAAGAGGTGATTTTACAACTTAGAGTTACTCTAATTTATGAAATTTATCAAAATTCAGCATGCATTTGAATTACATTCATTTGATGGAAATAATTAAGTTAACTGACAACATACAAAGAAAGATGACATCTGAATGTCTTCATTTAATACAGGGAAGAAGAAAGCCGTAAACTTGTGAAAAGTCTTCAGAGACAACTCATAGAGGTGAAAAGAGAAAAAGAAATTGAAATTCAGGTTGGTGTTGACAGCAACAAATAATGTGAATGTGAAGAAAGGAAAGTTCCTGTTCTTCCCTTGCAGCTTGACAAACGGAAATGTGGGCTCATTGTTTGCTTTTGTTGCAGCAAAGAAATGAAATGATTGCTCATCTAAAAGATCAACTACAAGAAATGAAGGCTAAAACAAGCATGGAAGGAAAATACATCAAGAAAGATGCAGAGGTTTGTCTTTTTTGTGCCTCATTTTCCTTATAATTTATCCTAATTTTGAAAGTGCATCCCACAAGCCAGTTTGTGCTACGTTAATAATTCAATAAAAAATTGTCAAATACTTGTGAAGAATTTAAATTTCGTGGCTGGTATGATGCGGCATTTCGTCTCGGCCAAGAGACTCATCAGGTACTTTTCGAATTCCAGCAAACTCGTTGAGCATCTCGCTCAAAGTCCTGTTCGTGAAATCAAGATGTTGGCAGTCTCGCCATGGTGGAATTCAGCCCAAGATTTAACACCAAGCAAATAATGTACATTTCTGTTTGTAAAATTGGCTTACAAGTCTTTTCCCTCTCCCAAACTTTTTTATTGATTATTATTAAGAGGTAGTTTTGTTTAGTATATGTAATGATCCAATTTTGTGGAATCTCTTGCTGACCAAGTGTTGCAAAGTACCATAGATGGCTTTAATAATGCATTGCTCTTGTATGACCTACAAGTTAAATGAGTTGAAGGATGCTCACTTCAATAATACCATAATATGTTTGTACTGTAGGGCCCAGTTGTTTGAAGTCCGAGTAAGCTAATGCTGGGTTCTATATAAATAGTGTAAATTTTAATTGCTATCTGCTTATGGCTTAGGGAGGGTTTGCCACAAAACTGTGGCCCAATAAGATTATGAATTAAGAATTTCTTTTCCAAACCTTAAATTATCGTCTTTTAGCAGTAAATAAATAACAATTAAAATTTTTCACTAATCCAGGATTAGCTTAATCAGGCTCTGAACAACTGGGTCCAGGAGGTAACTACTTGCCGTGAACAGTTTTTAGATAGCAATTCACCTTCACTTTTTTAACTTCATCTTCAATATGCAACTACAACTTTTTATTTGGCTTATATTAACCCATTTAGATTCTAATTATTGGCAAAATGTTATCCTTGTAATGTTTTTAAATATTATTTCTGTTAGAAATGTTTATAACTCTTAGTTTTATATTGTGTTTTTAAAAATAAAAGTATTATTATCGTTATTATCACTGTTATTAATGAGAATGAACACTTGGTCATGTAATTTATTTAGCTTTTTTTCCTGATATTTATTTTGTTTATTTATATTTTTAACAAACTCAAGGTACCTGTAATTGAGATTTTTGTGGTTTCAGATAAACACCTCAGCTTAAAGTGTACATGATACCAGAGAGCTTTTAATGTGATGAAG
>BLFN01000333.1:1405248-1407748 GCA_014634225.1 Acropora yongei
AAAAATTGGAAGTTAGTTACTGCGGCTGCAAGGCCTGCGAAGTATTTTTAAAAAATGTTGTGTTTCCGAAACGATCAAAGAAACACGTTTCTTATCAAGTCAATACGAAAAATACGCAATACAGTTGACTATTCACACTTTATTTAATATCTGATATTTAAAATGTCAATTACTATTCATTCCACAGACAAACAAAACGAACAAAATTATATAGCGAACAGCGAGATGAAAACAGTGTTGTTTTTAAACGAGGTACTGCAGTCATTGCGAATTGTGCCATTTTCGTTTATTATACGCGTTTTATACAATTATGAGACTTGTTTCCTTCCACAAGCCCCTTATTTTACGCAGTTAATATTAAAGTTGCTTAAGTTATTCGCTCAAGGCGATATAATTTTGTGATCGTTTAATCACCTCAGCTTAAACAGCACGTTTCGACACGTCTCCGAATTTTGCCTCTTACGTATTGCCTGTTCTGTGAGTGAAATGTTATAGAAATGGTTCAGGCCCATTTTCGAGCATTTAATGTCTTAAATATAAAGAAGGCAAAGCAAATTCGACTGTGCTATCAACAGAATATTCATTCTCACGGACATATCTTACCTCTCACCTAGATATCAATTGTCCAACCGCCATCTTCAATGAGCTTCAAAATGAGCCTCGTTGTCATGTTAATGTTTACTCCTTGGAGCCAATGCGCACGAAGGTTAAAAATAGTAACACGAACAACGGAGTTTCCAAAGATCAACTAATTTTGCTATGGGCTTTACTTCAAGATCGCTGCTTAAGTCTAATGCATCAACCGTTTTATTCAGGCTCTAATTATCTCTCATTCATCTTTCTTGCAGACGACACTAATATTTTCTTTCAGCACAAATATATCTCTGAATTAAATACAATTATGAACCATGAACTTTCTTGTGTGGCTACCTAGCCTGGTTCAAAGCTAACAAGCTAACTTTGCATCCCGAGAAGACTAAATTTATTTTATTTCGCACAAAATGCTTAGGTGTTATCATCCATCAAAACCTCTCATGGCAGGCTCATATATAAGCGATTTCTTCCAAAATTGCAAAATCCACTGGGATTATTATCAAATCACGACAGTTTTTCGTTTCTAATACTCTTTAAACATTATACAACTCTTTAATACTCCCATATCTTCAATACTGTTCGATTATTTGGGCATCCACTTTCTCTTCTCATTTACAATCCCTTTTCTGTCTCCAGAAGAAAGCTTACTCATTCTCCACCACGTGCACATACTTACCCGCACTTCAACAAATTCAAAATACTCAACATATTTGACATTTATAAGTACCAAGTTTCTTGCTTTGTTTTCCTTCACCCGCAGAGGCTCTTGCCCTCTCCTCCTTCATCTCTTTTCGTTCTTAACTCTGATTGTCATCAATATCTCACCAGGCAAAAAGACAACTGACATCTTCACACTCACAAATATTCTTTTTCTCTTCGGTACCGCTACAGGGTCCTCAAATTTGGAATGACATTCCTCTCTCACTTCGTAATTCACTTACTCTTTCTAGTTTCAAACATAAACTGAGAGATTATTTTCAATCATTATAAGTCGAAACTAAGTTGAACTCGAATTTTTCTTTATTACCTTTTGCACACTATCATTAATTGTTATGTTTATTTTCCTTTATATGTTGTAGAAGTATGCCTTCTCTCTGTAAATTATGCACTTATTAATTTTTATTCTCATTGTAACTTTAATAGCGGCACATTGTAAATCTCTGACCTATGTCATATAAGCTTCTGGCTTTGGCATCTTTATTATCGTTAACTTGTGCTTTGTGTATTTATTTATCAATAAAGAAAGATTAAAGAAGATCAGGAGCACATACCAAAGAACTTTTATGTGATGTTTTAGTGAAACGAAGACTGTATCGCGTAAGAAAATAGGAGACGTTGTGGAATGCTTTCGGATACTGCTAAGAGTCTTTGAACAGCTCTCCCTAGGGACTACCTTATTTAGTAAATGACTCCTTGCCAATTAGATAATAGAAGCGTGCTACGTGCAGAAAACTCCCATGGGAAAAGAATGAAGCAAAATAAAATTCCATGCGAATATCATATTTCATTCAACGACCTCCTTGCACTGTCTGCAGGACCAGTGCGTGTCTTAATAGGAAACCGAGGAACTTTTTGCATACTGCCAGAGCCTGACTGATCTATCATCAATGAATGGTTAGTAAATTTCTTTTACCAGTTTCATTTATATTAAATTGGAAGATTTAAAACATGGCCAATTCATGTTAAATCAAGGGAGCGAACATGTGAAAATTAATTTAACACACTGAAGTTTCGAATCGTTGTTTAATTGTTTAAGGTGCAAGGAGGTTTAAGTTATCAGTTGTTGCCCGAATACCTGGCCACCACTGTTAACCTCAAGCGTGACCTTGTGAAGAACGAGTCTGAAAACAAACGAAGCTCTTGTTCTCCAATAAGATGCTATTAGATGTTATCTAAAAATGTGCTT
>BLFN01000333.1:1427748-1430248 GCA_014634225.1 Acropora yongei
TTATTATCAAATCACGACAGTTTTTCCTTTCTAATACTCTTTGCACATTATACAACTCTTTAATACTCCCATATCTTCAATACTGTTCGATTATTTGGGCATCCACTTTCTCTTCTCATTTACAACCCCTTTTCTGTCTCCATAAGAAAGCTTACTCATTCTCCACCACGTGCACATACTTACCCGCACTTTAACAAATTCAAAATACTCAACATATCTAATATTTATAAGTACCAAGTTTCTTGCTTTGTTTTCCTTCATATGCAAAAGCTCTTGCCCTCTCCTCTTTCATCTCTTTTCCTTCTTAACTCTGATTGTCATCAATATCTCACCAGGCAAAAAGACAACTGACATCTTCATACTCACAAATATTCTTTTTCTCTTCGGTACCGCTACAGGGTCCTCAAATTTGGAATGACATTCCTCTCTCACTTCGTAATTCACTTACTCTTTCTAGTTTCAAACATAAACTGAGAGATTATTTTCAATCATTAGTCGAAACTAAGTCGAACTCGAATTTTTCTTTATTACCTTTTGCACACTATCATTAATTGTTATGTTTATTTTGCTTTATATATTGTAGTAGTATGCCTTCTCTCTGTAAATTATGTACTTATTAATTTTTATTCTCATTGTAACTTTAATAGCAGCACATTGTAAATCTCTGACCTATGCCATGTAAGCTTCTGGCCTTAACATCTTTATTATCGTTAACTTGTGCTTTGTGTACTTATTTATCAATAAAGAAAGATTAAAGAAGATTAGGAGCACGTACCAGAGAACTTTTATGTGATGTTTTAGTGAAACGGTGACTGTATAGCGTAAGAAAATACGAGACGTTGTGGAATGCTTTCGGATACTGCTAAGAGTTTTTGAACAGCTCTCCCTAGGGACTACCTTATTTAGTAAATGACTCATTGCCAATTAGATAATAGAAGCGTGCTATGTGCACAAAACTCCCATGGGAAAAGAATGAAGCAAAATAAAATTCCATGCGAATATCATATTTCATTCAACGACCTCCTCGCACTGTCTGCAGGACCAGTGCGTGTCTTAAAAGGAAACCTGGGAACTTTTTGCATACTGCCAGAGCCTGACTGATCTATCATCAATGAACGGTTAGTAAATTTCTTTTACCAGTTTCATTTATATTAAATTGGAAGATTTAAAACATGGCCAATTCATGTTAAATCAAGGGAGCGAACATGTGAAAATTAATTTAAGACACTGAAGTTTCGAATCTTAGGAATCGTTGTTTAATTGTTTAAGGTGCAAGGAGGTTTAAGTTATCAGTTGTTGCCCGAATACCTGGCCACCACTGTTAACCTCAAGCGTGATCTTGTGAAGAACAAGTCTGAAAACAAAGGAAGCTCTTGTTCTCCAATAAGATACTATTAGAAGTTATCTAAAAATGTGCTTTCAAAATGGTTCAGATTATTTTGGTCATTACCGATTTTTGGGAGCAATATATATCAATAATTATAATCAAATGCAATTCTTCAATTTATTTTAAGTATTGGTTAATACCTTTGTAAACAAAGCTGGCGTGTTTGAGCATGAGAAAACACAAATTTTGTTAAGAGAAATTTTCAGGACTCAATCCTGAATTGCACACACCAAACCAGCAAAAACCAAATAAACACTTTTAATAACACTTACGGCAGAGACAAAAGCACCTCAACAATATTAGGAATATACAATCTCCCGGTAATACAGCAGACAAAATCACAAGCCTAATCAAGATGGTATGAAACTCTGTAGTGCCTCCAATGGCAATTTTGTCTGTTTGTTTTTTCACTTTTTTTTTCTTTTAATTTTAGTTTAGATAATAACACTATCAAAAGGTATGAGGCAGTAAGGTTGAGCCCTCTCCTTTTGAGATTTTAATACATGAAATTTTACTATTGAGCACTCTGTAAGCAGTTCTGCAAATATCAACTAGTCTATGTATATATATATGTAGATCCCGTTGAAGACCTGATACTTTTCAGGCTTCTTCCTTCCAATTGATTAAATTGGAAATTTACTGCGATGATCACTCTTCACTTTTATCTACAACCACAGTACAATATGCATCTCATATATATTTCATATGTATATACAGTTGTCATATTTTTAATGGTGAGCATATACAGTTGTCATATTTTTAATGGTGATATTATGTTACTGCTACAATAATTTATTTACTATTTAATACTATTTTCTACAGTTGCACTCATGGTGGCGGGGAACAATAGTTCGCAAGCAGTTGGGTCCTTATAGTAAGAAAAAGAAGCTGGGGAAAGAATGGCAAAAAATCTTGGAAAAAAGGGGTGTGGAAAGAAAAAGAAAAAATAAACAGACAACAGTCATTTGTCACTTTGTTGTACTGACATTGATGCCATTTTTTTGTAATAAAACTATATTTGAAATTATTATTAAGCCTGTTATTGTATATACAAAGTCTCAAACTATCTCCCTGACCGCTCCATAACCTTTAATGTTAGTATTGTCCCAACAG
>BLFN01000333.1:1442748-1445248 GCA_014634225.1 Acropora yongei
GATGCAAACGGAATGCGTCCCAACAGAGGTTACAATTGACGTGATGGTGTAAAGCAAAATGTGACAATGACTCGTCAGCAAAAATTTCTGTCAATCATAAAAAAATTCATGCGCAGTGCTTGAATATCAGCATCCTTAAGAACGCATTCAGTTCGACCTGAAAACGTTTGGCTTCACCATGTCTTCGAGGAATACCGATCCTGATCCGAGAAAACCGACCGTTAACCAACCACCTGGGAGATCTATCAAACAAGACAAAGCCAAAAAGGAAAAAGATGATAAAAAGTCCGAAAAAGAGAAGAAAAAAGAGAAGGATAAAGAGAAGAAAAAAGACACCAATAAACCGACAAAACCCGAATCTTCTGCAAAACGAAAGTGACAAATCCGGGACCGAAAATGATTATGGTAAGTACTTTGGTCTGGTGGCAGACATAAAAACTTCGCAGCGTATCGACATTTTCATCATTTTGTACGCATCTTTCCAGTATCTTTCGAAGTCGAGCACATGTTCCTGGTAATTCTCTAACCCTAACCACTTGTTTTGCCGCTTTTAACACACACAATTAACCAACAAATGTAGCTCATTACGCTGTGAAAGGGTCCTTTCGTTTCACCAATGATTTTGCGTCGAATCATGTTCGATGTGCGAAATGTGCTAACGAAGCAATTCTTATAGCAATGCCGAAGAAAATACTTTCAATCATGGATGACCACGATCCCCTTATTTCCAATTTAACCTCGCTAAACCACTCTTAGTAAATTTATTGCTTTCCTTTAAGACCTCTCTCAAACTTGAACACTAAACTTTAAGGTTTTGCTCTTCGATAGTTGTACATCTACCCATGATAGTTCCGCTGAGTTACTCAAGATGGTGTCGTTGATCATGAACCACAGTTACCTAAAATGGCACTAAGCTACAAGTTCGAACTAAACTATTCACGAATCCTTTCGCTCAGCTTTCGTCTAACACTTTGCCACCAAATGGAGATGACAAAGTATCGCCCTGTGAAGCATAACTGGCGCACTCTAAGGGCGAAGCAATTTACTCAACTATAGTAAAATGAAGACGAAGTTCACATTCCCATGGTCAACTATCGTATTATTAGAACCGTTGACATTTTTTATCAAAATACTAGGATTCGGTGAAACAACAAAGCAACTTTACTGCGTGCACTACTTCTGAAGCTACTTCAGTGTGAAGAAACAACTTTTGTCTGGGAGAGCGTCGGCTACCATTACGTTCTCAAAAACGTCTTAACTTAGGTTGCTTTGTTTTAACATCACAGATACCACTTTGATGTCATTAATCGCTACTGCTAAAGATAAAAGAGGACACAAGATAGACAAGTTGTAGAAGTTGATATGAACACCATTGCTGTACTTTCAAGATGCCGGACGTGACAACTATTGGAGACGGAAGAAGGAGAAATGCATTTTCTACTGACTTTCATTGTAAAACAGTGCTCACTGTGTTGTCTTGATTTCGTAGCAATGGACAATGTTCTGGTATGGTTTAATCACCAGTTTCTTGAAGAATACATGGTGGTATCTTCATTTGTAACCGAGTGCTCTGTAGTGAAATAAACGATTTGTTTTTGGTAGCCTACTGAATTTTTATTTTAATGGCAAAGAACTCTAAGATAGAAGAGGGGGAGTTTTTCAGTTTTCCTCTGGTTTGCTTCAATAGTATTCATGTGAAACACTTGACCGCCACAGATTTTTCCTTCACTGAAAACAAGGCAAGAAAATAAATCCTAGCAAACACTCTTAGTAGGACGCATCAGCAATGGCGTCGAGACATAGCACTTTCATAGAAAACAAAAGCCACTTCACGAATAGCTAATGAGTGAGCGCGTGTTGAGTGGAATGACCAATCACCGTCCATCACCTAGTATTCCGCAATAAAAGAGAATAGATCAGAGGCTGCAAAAAGCAATAAAGGGCTTTCTGCGAGGCAGGGGGGAAAAGCTGTATATGCTTTGTAAGCAAAACTAAATGATTACCAGGCAGGAAACGAAACTGCCTCGCTGGTGTGTACACAGGGCATAAAACAAGCAATCACAGAGTCAGAATACATAACATCTTCCAGGAAGATGAGCATCACGACATGAATAGCAAGTGCAGAGCCATCAACCCCACATGTGAATAGCAAATGCAAAACCATCAATCTTCGAACAATACGTATTCTCGCTCTCCAGCTACACGAGATAGCATCGAATATTCTATAAATCCTCAGTCACAAGGGAAGTCACAGGAACTTTCCTTTCATGTGCTGGGTCCCGTTACAAAATAATCTTAACTTGGGGACATAACTCAAATACAACCATTCAGTAATCAATGGCCATTATATACGAGAGCAAAGGGAAAATAATCAAAACTGAAACTTCCTCACGTCAGCAAATCGCAACGGTTTTCGACCGTGGATAGCGACAAAACTGCTCCTATTGTTCACTGTCTCCAGATTAAATAAAGATTTGGGGCTGAGTACACCGGTATTCAA
>BLFN01000333.1:1452748-1457748 GCA_014634225.1 Acropora yongei
AATACGATGTGTTATACTCCTATATTGAAAAAAAAAATTGGAAGTTAGTTACTGCGGCTGCAAGGCCTGCGAAGTATTTTTAAAAAATGTTGTTTTCGAAACAATCAAAGAAACACGTTTCTTATCAAGTCAATACGAAAAATACGCAATACAGTTGACTACTCACACTTTATTTAATATCTGATATTTAAAATGTCAATTACTATTTTTCATTTCACAGACAAACAAAACGAACAAATTTATATAGCGAACAGCGAGATGAAAACAGTGTTGTTTTTAAACGAGGTACTGCAGTCACTGCGAATTGTGCCATTTTCGTTTATTATACGCGTTTTATACAATTATGAGACTTGTTTCCTTCCACAAGCCCCTTATTTTACGCAGTTAATATTAAAGTTGCTTAAGTTATTTGCTCAAAGCGATATAATTTTGTGATCGTTTAATCACCTCAGCTTAAACACAACGTTTCGACACGTCTCCGAATTTTACCTCTTACGTATTGCCTGTTCTGTGAGTGAAATGGTGTAGAAATGGTTCAGGCCCATTTTCGAGCTTTTAATGTCTTAAATATAAAGAAGGCAAAGCAAATTCGACCGTGCTACCAACAGAATATTCATTCTCACGGACATATCTTACCTCTCACTTAGATATCAATTGTCCAACCGCCATCTTCAATGAGCTTCAAAATGAGCCTCGTTGTCACGTGGTTAATGTTTACTCCTTGGAGCCAATGCGCACGAAGGTTAAAAATAGTAACACGAACTACCGAGTTTCCAAAGATCAACTAATTTTGCTATGGGCTTTACTTCAAGATTGCTGCTTAAGTCGAATGCATCAACCGTTTTATTCATGCTCTAATTATCTCTCACTCATCCTTTTTGCAGACGACACTAATATTTTCTTTCAACACAAAGATCTCTCTGAATTAAATACAATTATGAACCATGAACTTTCTTGTGTGGCTACCTAGCCTGGTCCAAAGCTAACAAGCTAACTTTGCATCCCGAGAAGACTAAATTTCTTTTATTTCACACAAAATGCTTAGGTGTTATCATCCATCAAAACCTCTCATGGCAGGCTCATATATAAGCGATTTCTTCCAAAATTGCAAAATCCACTGGGATTATTATCAAATCACGACAGTTTTTCGTTTCTAATACTCCTTGCACATTATACAACTCTTTAATACTCCCATATCTTCTATACTTTTGATAATAAAAATTACGGGTAGAATCATTTTAACGACAACGTTTCGGTGTCCTCATGACACCATCATCAGGTCAAGATATAATATTCAACAGATAACAAGAATATAAATGTTCAAGTTAAGTTCTTAGTCCCTAGAGGCTAGGTGAAAAGTTTTGCTTTTAACGAGTCACTTTGAATATTAAGACACGGTTTGTGCTCGAGAATAAAGCACATTTCGTACAGAAGACAATCAAATTTAGTGCAGCATTTCTTAAGAGTGTGAAACATGTTAGATGTTATTGTTCCTGATGGATGTTGACTTTGAGTGTGATTGAATACTGATCCAGATCTTTTATGTTCGTCGATTCGTTGGTAGAGATGCCGACGCGTGTAATCAACATAGCTGGCATCACACCAGCCACATTGAAATCTGTAAACTACTGATTGTTCGTTGATCAACGCGGGCTTGATTTCTTGATGTTTGAGATCCTCTCCAACTTTTCGAGAAACGAAGACTGGGCATAAGTTGATGTTCAATAGGTTACCAAGATCCTTTAACTGTTTGCGCACAGAGTCAGCTGATTTTTGCACCTTGAATGGTAGAACGATTCGTACTGATTGCAGGTCAGGCGTGGATTCACGTGAAGGTGCTGGTGTTTGTTTGGAGGTAATAAAATTGGAGATCATAGACTGAATAAGGTGTTCAGGATATGCTAACTGTAGGAATAAGGTCTTGAGACGGATACACTCTTCATGAAATAACATCTAACATGTTTCACACTCTTAAGAAATGCTGCACTAAATTTGATTGTCTTCTGTACGAAATGTTCTTTATTCTCGAGCACAAACCGTGTCTTAATATTCAAAGTGACTCGTTAAAAGCAAAACTTTTCAACTAGCCTCTAGGGACTAAGAACTTAACTTGAACATTTATATTCTTGTTATCTGTTGAATATTATATCTTGACCTGATGATGGTGTCATGAGGACACCGAAACGTTGTCGTTAAAACTGAATGATTCTACCCGTAATTTTTATTATCAAATCTATAACACTATCATGCCTGATCTTCTATACTGTTCGATTATTTGGGCATCCACTTTCTCTTCTCATTTACAAGCCCTTTTCTGTCTCCAGAAGAAAGCTTTAAGAATCATTACTCATTCTCCACCACGTGCACATACTTACCCGCAAATTCAAAATACTCAACATATCTAATTTTTATAAGTACCAAGTTTTTTTGCTTTCTTTTCCTTCACCCACTGAGGCTCTTGCCCTCTCCTCTTTCATCTCTTTCGTTCTTAACTCTGATTGTCATCAATATCTCACCAGGCAAAAAGACAACTGACATCTTCATACTCACAAATATTCTTTTTCTCTTCGGTACCGCTACAGGGTCCTCAAATTTGGAATGACATTCCTCTCTCACTTCGTAATTCACTTACTCTTTCTAGTTTCAAACATAAACTGAGAGATTATTTTCAATCATTAGTCGAAAAAATTAAGTTGAACTCGAATTTTTCTTTATTACCTTTTGCACACTATCATTAATTGTTATGTTTATTTTGCTTTATACATTGTAGTAGTATGCCTTCTCTCTGTAAATTATGTACTTATTAATTTTTATTCTCATTGTAACTTTAATAGCAGCACATTGTAAATCTCGGACCTATGTCATATAAGCTTCTGGCTTTGGCATCTTTATTATCGTTAACTTGTGCTTTGTGTACTTATTTATCAATAAAGAAAGATTAAAGAAGATCAGGAGCACATACCAAAGAACTTTTATGTGATCTTTTAATGAAACGAAGACTGTATCGCGCAAGAAAATACGAGACGTTGTGGAATGCTTTCGGATACTGCTAAGAGTTTTTGAACAGCTCTCCCTAGGCACTACCTTTTATAGTAAATGACTCATTGCCAATTAGGTAATAGGAGCGTGCTATGTGCACAAAACTCCCATGGGAAAAGAATGAGGCAAAATAGAATTCCATGCGAATATCATATTTCATTCAACGACCTCCTCGCACTGTCTGCAGGACCAGTGCGTGTCTTAATAGGAAACCGAGGAACTTTTTGCATACTGCCAGAGCCTGACTGATCTATCATCAATGAACGGTTAATAAATTTCTTTTACCAGTTTCATTTATGTTAAATTGGAAGATTTAAAACATGGCCAATTCTTGTTAAATCAAGGGAGCGAACACGTGAAAATTAATTTAACACACTGAAGTTTCGAATCTTAGGAATCGTTGTTTAATTGTTTAAGGTGCAAGGAGGTTTAAGTTATCAGTTGTTGCCCGAATACCTGGCCACCACTGTTAACCTCAAGCGTGACCTTGTGAAGAACGAGTCTGAAAACAAAGGAAGCTCTTGTTCTCCAATAAGATGCTATTAGATGTTATCTAAAAATGTGCTTTCAAAATGGTTCAGATTATTTTGGTCATTTTTGGGAGCAAAATATATCAATAATTATAATCAAATGCAATTCTTCAATTTATTTTAAGTATTGGTTAATACCTTTGTAAACAAAGCTGGCGTGTTTGAGCGTGACAAAACACAAATTTTGTTAAGAGAAATTTTCAGGACTCAATCTTGAATTGCACACACCAAACCAGCAAAAACCAATTAAACACTTTGAATAACACTTACGGCAGAGACAAAAGCACCTCAACAATATTGGGAATATACAATCTCCCGGTAATACAGCAGACAAAATCACAAGCTTAATCAAGAAGGTATGAACTCTGCAGCGCCTCCAATGGCAATTTTGTCTGTTTGTTTTTTCACTTTTTTTTTCTTTTAATTTTAGTTTAGATAATAACACTATCAAAACGTATAAGGCAGTAAGGCTGAGCCCTCTCCTTTTGAGATTTTCATACATGAAATTTTACCATTGAGCACTCTAAGCAGTTCTGCAAATATCAACTAGTCTATGTATATATATATATATATATATATATATATATATATATTGAATAAAACATTGAAAACGGAAGCCCATTCTCCATTGTGCCACTTATATGTCATATTTTTAATGGTGAGCATATACAGTTGTCATATTTTTAATGGTGATATTATGTTAGTGCTACAATAATTTATTTACTATTTAATATTATTTTCTATAGTTGCAATCACGGTGGCGGGGAACAATAGTTCGCAAGCAGTTGGGTTCTTATAGTAAGAAAAAGAAGCTGGGGGAAAGAATGGCAAAAAATCTTGGAAAAAAGGGGTGTGGAAAGAAAAAGAAAAAATGAACAGCTAACAGTCATTTGTCACTTTGTTGTACTAACATTGATGCCATTTTTTTGTAATAAAAGTATATTTGAAATTATTATTAAGCCTGTTATTGTATAGAAAAAGTCTCAAACTATCTCCCCGACCCCTCCATAACCTTGAATGTTCGTATTGTCCCAACAGGCTACGGAATAAACTTGTCTCTCTCAAAACATAACAAATTACTATTTTAGCAGCATATTTTTCCTTAGATCGTGACAGATGGTTTAACTGTCAAAATGACAGGGAGCTGACCAAAATAATAACTCTATTAAAGTGATTTTAAATGTGAATTTGCTTTGACTTCCTTGTGGTAGCTCTTTCACCAAGGGATTAAAAGCCCAAGTTTAATTTGTTGAGTTAAGTCAATGGATATTAAAAGAAATAACACCTATGGACATAAGTAGGCTTAGATAAATGTCCCACCAAGTTTCCATTCATCCTGCTGTAGTGTGATTATCAAGGGTGCTCAACAGCGCTTAACGCCATAAAAATGCAGCTTATGTTTACTCGAAACCGAAAAAGAGAGCTCAGGTT
>BLFN01000333.1:1485248-1487748 GCA_014634225.1 Acropora yongei
AGCTTTGTCATCTTAATTTCTTGTGCCATGGTAATTTGACCCTTAATTGTATGACAGCAAATTTTCGGGTTTCACACTAGTTTCTAAGAAAATAAGTCCGCCATTCCATAACATTTAATATACCCATAAAACACTTTTAGTAGACAATAAAAATTGACTTGAAAAAGAAAAAGACAAAGAAACAAGCAGCAGGTGTGATACAAACCTTAAGTGTTGGCCTTGGGTCTGGCAGAAATTGTAACACTTCCTTCATTTTTTCAAGGAGTACTTGAGCTGAAGCCAAACAATGTCATTTATTATTTGACAAGGAACAATTTAGTTAAAAGAATGATGTCAAAGCTGTGGCACCATTGACTCCATTGTTTTCAAAACACCAAGGTTACTGATAGGTGGCTCAATCGAATGGTTTAGATGTGAGTGTGGCTATTGCTGTCCAAACTGACATTCAGTTCAAAATCACGTTAACCTTCTTTAAATTTATTTCTTGCTTTGTCCCCTAAACCTGGAGTGATCATAATAATAATTATCATCATCAGGGTTATAAGACATGGGAAATAGCAAATCAATCAAAGTTAAAATAATTCACTATAATCTACAGATTACCATAGTCCTCTTTGGAAACTGGTTTTAAGGGGGCAGAAAACACTTTCTACATCTGCATGTATAAGACAACCACAAAAATCTTTTCTAAATCTGAAGGGTTCAGCTTCTAAATAAACTGTGTTGTGGCGTCAAGTTGGAAGTGAAACTTAAAAATTTCATGTATCAAAAAAAGGACTTCATAAGAGTCAAATGAACACTACTAATTGTTGGTTCAAGGTTGGCAAGCATCCATCATGTTATGGATGCTCCAGTAGGAAGTTGCAAAGCACAAGAGAAGCTTAAGAGTAGTACATGGTGATAGCCCAGTGAGACTCTAGCTTCTTGAGTGCGTAAGTAATTTGCTTGGCTAAAATTGCATGACTGATCAGCATTTTATAAAAATTATGTATGAAGATCAATACAAAGCTTTCATTCAATAATAATTATTAACCTCTTGTAATCGTATTTGTCTTTGAAATCTGAAAAGCTCTGGAAACACTGAAGTAAGTTAAAATATGTCCCACTTTTAACACATTTAACGTTACTACTTTTGCAACTTGCTTCTTTGAATTCGGCCAGATTATTGTTGTGCTAATCTTCAGGGCTTGACATGAAGAAAATTTGGTCACACTTTAGCAGTAAGAGGCAAAATTTTAGCTGCAAAACTGAAAAAATTAGTCTCAGATTTTTTTACTATTAAATGTCTGGTCTTTTATTCATGAAGAACTAGTCGCAATTTTGCGCCAAACATAAAATGGTTTAAATTATTTTGCGACTATATCAGTCTTAATTTCAAGCACTTGTCTTATGGTGACTTTAAAACAAAACCTTGACAAGCTGTCAGCTCTTGCTGATGTCATAACTACTACTGTGGCTACAAGCGCAGTGGAAACTCAAAAAAGTAGACATTAGGCATTAGTATCACCCAACTAGTGGACTAATGCAAATCCTGCATTTTGATTGGCTACGCTACTAGGGGTCTAATAATAATAGTCATCGAGTAGCGAAATTCGCCGGTTATTCTTTGGTTTTTTCCCCTAAAAATATTTCTTCAACTTGCATTTGCTAACATTATTATTGCTTTTTTCTGTCCGACTAGTTGGGTGATACTAAAACAATTAGACCCTTCGCCCTCAAGGGCCACGAATCAATAGCCCATTCGGCCTTCGGCCTCATGGGCTATTGACTCATAGCCCTTTCGGGCTACGGGTCTAATTGTTAAATATGTCCACATTCTTGGGATTTTACTGCATCATGGTAAAGAGCATGTGCATAGAATCCAGAAAACTCTTCTCTTTTTCTTTTCTGTTATCCGTAAATTTTAAATATCAAATTAAATGGACTCCTATTGACATTAATTCTCTTTTCCATAATTCTTTCAGGCTAAATTTCACCTAGATATTTCTTGTTCACTTCATTTCATACTGCATTCACAGTTACACCAGAAGCCATGCACATCCTCATCGCTTGCTCTGATTAAGGGCTCACACTCATGCCTCAGCTTTGTAAATCTTATTACGCATTATTCAGCATAACTCGAATCGTTCAATTGTTGTTTGGAAATTCTGTTCATTTCAGATCGAATAATTACATCATCGTATTAAGTATCTAAACATCGATTACTCGATGCCTGGCCTTTGCGACGGTAAATACTACACTCTGACCACTGGTCCGACAATGATTCGTACCTTTTGGTTCAAACTTGTTTTGATACTCCACTTTGTGGGCGTCATCAATTCCACCTGATGATGTCTAAAGTTTCAGCAAATAATATCAGTCTCATAAATTGATTGAAATACAAACAGAATTGAGTAGTTTGAAAAGTAAATGGAGTTTTAAAATTTCTTACTGCGTATTCCCGCTTGCAAAGAGGCTCTAACTGCGAACACAAAGTCAAAACCTCGATGGCAACATCATC
>BLFN01000333.1:1492748-1495248 GCA_014634225.1 Acropora yongei
ACCACCCTATTCACCCTATCTGGATCCATCCCTGGCATTAAAACAACAGAATAGTTGATTTGATTCCCTTTATGAAAGAGGTCCATATGGCCTAAAAAATAAAAAAAAAAAAACGCTTGGTCTCACTTTGTGCAAAGGCTGGATAGCACTATCAGCTGATCTTACCACTATTCACTGAATAACTCAAGAGGTGTTTGGTATTACTTATTTTATACTTATTTTATATTTTACTTATTTTATACTATCCAATGGATTAATCAAGTTATTTTGATGATATACTGGTGGATAGCGCTATCTAAGCTTTGAACGAGTGGGGCCTGGGGCCCGTTTCTTGAAAGTCGCGAAAGTTTTGGAGCGCATTTCGAGTGAACTAATTTTCTTTGTACCTTCAAAAAGAAGACGACTCGAGGCACGAATTTTTGCAGTTATTTAAATTTTTATTCCCTTTTCAAGTTATGAAAAGACCAACGTTACAGAAAAAGCGTGTCGAAGTTTTACGAAGGGCTTTTCGGGGCCAAAAAGTTTTCGGAACTTTCGAGAAACGGGCCCCTGAGGTTTAGAAGCAAGTGACGTTTTCCTTGACGCCATTTACCGTTCTTGCTTTACTTTTAAGAACTTAAAATCAAATACGAACAGCAGTCTTTTGAATGATTTGCATTGCTAAGAAGTTAAACCAATGCTAATACTAATACTTGCCATGTTTTTATCTCACAACAGAAACTTTTCGTCCATATTCTTTATTTGTTTTTACTATGAAATAGCTGTAGTCAGAAAATGAAATCGTTGAAAAAAGCTTGTCAATGTCTCGTAATACATAGACGCTTTTAAGGCGCTTGATGTTGTAATACATCTAAATTAACGTTGCGAGAGCGTATGCGTGACTATGGAGTGTTTCTCCGAGGGTTAAAAAACGTTAAAAGTGTGCCAAACATTCGTATTTTTCACCTTTATGTTCGCATTTTTCCTTGAAGCTTGGATTTCTGTGAAAGATTCGAACGCTGGGAATGGCCGCATCCCCATCCCAGACGTCTATATTTTTATTGTCACGCGCATACCGCTCCCGTAAGGTTATTTTAAATTTCAAATCACGCGTTACAAGATCAATCGTCCAAGTAACTGGTGAAGGCTTAAGAGTTAGCCGGAACGTCTTAATAAGCATCTACATATTACAAGTCAGTGACAAACGTTAACTACTTTCAACGAAATTGTGAACGTTTTTGCCCGCAAAACTGGCTGCAATATCAAGAGGGCCTGGGATCTAGCATAAGGAACGCCTTGAAGATTTGTGTTTGCGCGTAGCAGCGCAGGCGAAAACGGTTCAAAGTTTTATAAATTTCAAGGTACTTTTTTGTTTAAATTATTGACGTGGGATGTTAAAAGATAAAACACGTACAGCAGCAACCAAACAATCGAAATAGGCCGACAGGTTTTACTTTCATTGAACGGTTCACTTAAATTTGATCACGCACGGAACGCGGACAAAATTATTAATCCTTGTCAAATTTGTATTCTTAAGCTATAACTCATTTTACTCAACAGTAAGATCACCTCATAAAGGGAAGTAACTTGTACTTTTGCTTTGATGCCGAAAAGTGATTTTTCAGCTGTATGTTATCTCTCACCTTTCTCGTTAGCGGTGTTGCGTTCTCCATTTTGATAAATGTCACGAAGTGTCCCGCAAAGTCTAAGCGTAAATCACCCTTTTTCACATGAGCTGTAGTGTTTATGTTGTTATCTTTTTTGGGATTGGATTTGGGGTTATAGCTTTTTCCCCCATCAGGAGCAGAATTAGGTGGACATTTTATGACCTTTATTCCACATATTTCTCACCAGACGTGAGCCTAACAGGGGTGGGGTGAGGGGACACTTTGTCGCACCTACTGAAAGTAGCATGCATCTAATTGAGTAACATCCTGGTCACATCTCAGTATAGGCCAGTTCGGAAAATACCATAATTATAATACTCTATGTTTGTCTCCCCCAATTTTGTTTTAGTTTTCTCTTGGGACCATGCGAATGGGGGGACA
Source organism: Acropora yongei (assembly GCA_014634225.1). NCBI lineage: Eukaryota > Metazoa > Cnidaria > Anthozoa > Scleractinia > Acroporidae > Acropora > Acropora yongei. The sequence goes on from BLFN01000333.1 coordinate 1,494,776, forward strand.
AACAAAGAGTATTATAGTATTTTCCAAAGTGGCATATTAATTAATTTATGTATTAATGTTAATACAATACTAACAACACTAAGGCAATATTGTAAACATGGCATAGTCTTATGTGGAGCAGAATATGAGGAAAAATAATCATGATCTATGTGTGGCTCTTTGCTGCAATTTTTTTTTACACAGGCTGCCAAACATAGGCGTGAAAGTTTTAAATTTCTGACAACAATGTGAGCCCATAGCTGAAAATTTTTACTTTCCCTACCTATATGTGAAATCCATTCATGTCAGTTAAGTGAAAAGGCACTTTGCCCATTTCTTGCGATATGTAACCAACATGGAATAATCATGAAACATTTAACCTTGTGCTAATTAATTACTATTTTAAAGGGGCATTTTCAATGCAGGGGCCATCATAGCTTCTTAAACTCCCTGTTTTAATAAACCTCAGTTGCAAAACTACATTATATACTATT
>BLFN01000333.1:1517748-1522748 GCA_014634225.1 Acropora yongei
GAATGGATGTATACTCAGTGAAAGAAGTCTCTCTTTTAAAGGAAATTAGAGGTTGTATTCGTAGATGTACAAATTTGCGCGTTATTGTGCGGGACAATCGAGCAAATAATAAAAACCATTCTTGTCAATTTTTTTCAATTTTCTAGCTTTTTTTTTAAAGGATGAATTCTGATGTTGCTGTTATACAATGTCTGCCCCTTAAAGTCGATAATGTTGTCGCTGAAGTCGTCCGCCATTGAACTGACAGTTTCTGTTAGCGTCCACTGAATAGGTAGTTAAGAAATTCGGATCGTTAAAGGAATGTACTCTCAACTTTAATACTTCATACCACTTACCGTATTTTGTCTTAAAGCGTCACGGTTTCTTCTTCTACCACATAAGCAGATGGTTCGCAACGAATCTCTGAGGAGAAGAGGACACATTTAGAAGCTTTGTTTCATGATCGAGTCAAGAAATGTTTTCTCTTTTTACCTCCTGTGCCGGCGTAACGACGGACAATGATTTTATTTCCCATCGAAGTAACAATTGTTAATCGTTGTTGTGTTAGGCCATTCCTCGTTATTCTTTTATTCTCTGAAAGGTATCCGTTGTGTACCTCGAAGCCTTAAGAAAAATCAAAGAGAAAGCCAGTTACCAACCAGAAATAGGTCATGTAAGGTGTCAATAATTATAACCAAGTACGAACCTTCGTGTGGACTGTAAAATATGGTTACTTCAGGTGGTTGGAGGACTTTCCTTATTCTCACTACCTGAACAGTACCGCGTTGCTCATCAGACTCGCTCATTTTGCAATAAAGGCTGTATGAAGAGCTCAGTAGTTACTCGGTTGTAAGGCGAGCACTGTACTTGTGCGCAGATTGCAGAGGTCATTTGCATCTTTACATCATAATCTATTTTTAAGCGACAGAGCCCTTGGTGTGGTAGCCGTCTTTTGCCATGATGTCATGGCTGGATTTTTGAATGCGCAAAGACATGACGATATTATACGGTAGAAGGGACTCAAGAATAAGGATTATAGCCATGGCAGTAGTAAGAGAATTAGACGAATTCTCAAAACACATTAAGGACGAATTCTCAAAACGCATTAAAATTTTCATAAAAAGACATTTCTTTCTATTCCATTATTGTTTATTGCGTCTACAACATTTGATTTGGTACAAATCTCTTTCAAAGTCATGTCTTTACATTTGTTTCCTAGCTTATAACTTCAACAAATCGTCATCATTCTGAAATAAATATACAGTGAAGCACGTTGAAAAACAACCATCACAGGATGTCATGGCTGTTTTTTTTAATGCGCGAAGACATGGCGATCTTGTACTGCAGAAGGGACTTAAGAATAAGGATTATAGCCATGGCAGTAGGCAGAAAAATACACGAATTCTCAAAACGCATTAAAAATATCATCTCAGAACACATTTCTTTCTATTCTTTTATTTTTTATGGCATCAACAAAATTAAGTTTGGTACAAATCTCTTTACAAGCCCTGCCTTTACATTTCTTTGCTAGCTTATGACGTCAAGAAATCAGCATCACTCTGAAATGAATATACAATTTAGCACTTTGAAAAACAGCAATCTTTTTGTCATGAATCTGATAGCCTCTACATAGTTTCACTCAGCAAAAGAAGCTAATTAAAAGAATGAAAGGGACATCGAAAGGTTGCTCTCCTGCGAGAATATTTACTCAAATTTAGTGAAGATATCACTTCGAGCTGAAATAGTTAAACCAAATGTTGTCCCATGTTTTTTGGAAGATGCGAACTTCATAGCTTACTTGATAGTAGCCTTCGTTGCTGTTTGAGTGTTTCAAAATGCGCAAAGTTAAAACTGCTTGCCTGTGCAATTGTTATATTCCTCTTGATGCATTGTGGTTGGATTGGGTTGGCCAATGAGGTTGAAACGCTGACATAGCTTTTTATGCCAATACGAGATATGTGACCTGTAACATCACACCGCGAAGAGGGAAAGTCCTCTCGCATATATCTATGTTCCCTTGCTTGACCACAAAACTATATAATTTGCATAGCTTTATAGTTTTTTTTTGGAATGTTTGTCGTACAAAATTGTTTAACCTCTAAGCGAAGCAAATAAGACATAATGTAACCATCGATTTTGGTTAAATGACACAGAGTATTCATCCTTGAGTATCTAAAAGTACTTTTGTTTTCCTCATTTCAATAAGTTATTGTAAAATCACATTTTCTCGACTGGTTATCGTCTTACTCCATCTCATTACATTTCTTAAGGCAAAGTAAAGGACTCTCCCTAGAAATTCCATTTGTTGTGCTGGCCTCTTTCTATGCTGAGAACTAAAAGGCTAAATAAGCTAAGTTTCGTTTTGTGTAACCCAAACTTATCAAAACAAACTGCTACGTTTCGTTAACTTTAAGCATTTTATTGCTGGATTTAGTGGAACAAAATACAGTGATAGAAGCTAAATGAAGATTTATTAAGAGCACGCCATCTTGTCACGCTGCACAGCAATGTTGACCGCTTCACGACGTGTATGCTAGATCGACACTGCAATGGAAAGGATAGTTTTGCGATTTATTAGAATAGCGTTTACTAAAACACGAGTATAAATTTCCTTTATAATTCAGTTAGCAAGAATGGATGCATATTCAGTGAAAGAAGTCTCCCTTTTAAGGGAAATTAGGGGCTGCATTCATAAATCTACAAATTTGCGCGTGATTGTGCGGCACAATCGAGCAAATAATACAAGCCATCTTGTCAACTTTTTCAAATTTCTAGCAACTTCTCGAGCTTTTTTTAAAGGAAGAATTCTGATGTTGCTCTTATACAATGTCTGTCCCTTAAACTGAAGTCGATAATGTTATCGCTAAAGTCGTCCGCCATTGAACTAACAGTTTCTGTTAGTGTCCACTTTTTAGGTAGTTATGAAATTCGGATCGTTAAAGGAATATACTCTCAACTTTAGTACTGATACAACTTACCGTATTTTGTCTTAAAACGTCACGGTTTCTTTTTCTACCCAATAAGTAGATGGTTCGCACCTAATCTCTGAGGAGAAAAGGACACATTTAGAAGCTTTGTTTCATGATCGAGTCAAGAAATGTTTTCTCTCTTTACCTCCAGTGGCGTTGTAGCGACGAACAGTGATTTTATTTCCAATCCAACTAACAATTGTTAATCGATGGTGTACTCTGCCATGACGCGTTATTTCTTTATCCTCTAAAAGGTATCCGTTGTGTACTTCGAAGCCTTAAGAAAAATCAAAGAGAAAGCCAGTTACGAACCAGAAATAGGTCATATAAGGTTCCAATGATTGTAACCAAGAACGAACCATCGCCTGGACTGTAAAATATCGTTACTTCAGTAGGTTGCTGGTCTTTCCCTATTCTCACTACCTGAACAGTACCGCTTGGCTCATCGCCCATTTTGAAATAAAGCCTGTAAGAAGATCTCGGTAGTCACTCGGTTATTAGGTGAACACTGAACGTCTGTCCACACACTTGTGCGCAGCTTGCAGGGGTCATATTGCATCATAATCTATTTTTAGGCGACAGACCCCTTTCTTTGTGGGGGCCGTCTTTTGCCATGATGTCATGGCTGAATTTTTGAATGCGCGAAGGCATGGCGATATTGTACGTAGAAGGGACTCAAGAATAACGATTATAGCCATGGCAGAAGTCAGAAAAATGCGCGAATTCTCAAAACGCATTAAAAATCTGATAATAACACATTTCTCTCTATTCTGTTATTGTTTATTGCCTCTACAACATTTGATTTGGTACAAATATCTTTTCAAGCCATGCCTTTATATTTCTCTCCTAGCTTATAACATCAAGAAATCCTCATAATTCTGAAACTAATATACGGTTAATCATTTTGAAATACAGCCATCACAGGATGTCATGGCAGGTTTGAGAATGCGCGAAGACATGGCGATGTTGTACGGTAGAAGGGACTCAAGAATCGGATTATAGCCATGGCAGTAGGCGGGAAAAGACGCATTAAAAATCTCATAGCAAGACACTTTTCTTCCTATTCTTTTATTGTTTATTGCCTCTACATTGACCTTGGTACAAATTGCTTTCGAAGCCCTCCCTATGCATTTGTTTCCTACCTTATAACTTCAAGAAATCTGCTTTACTCTTAAATGAATACACAGTTAAACACTTTGAAAAACAGCAATCACTTTGTGAATGTGATAGCCTCTACATAGTTTCACTCAGCAAAAGAAGCAAAGTAAGAGAATAAAAGGGACATCGAACGTTTCCTCTCCTGCGAGAATTTTTACTGAAATTTAGTGAAGATATCATTTCGAGCTGAAATAGTTAAACCAAATGTTGTCCCGTGCTTTTTGGATGATGTAGCTTCATAAATGTCAAAGGAATCGTCTCATTGCACAAGATGCAATTCAGTCATCAGTGAATTGGCTCACCAGTTATCTACACGCACAGCAGAGGCATCCATGGCCATTGTTGGTTCAATTGTGTACTTGTTTTGCTCAAGAGGAAGTCGTTTATCTCTTTTGATCACCATAACACTTCCATGAGAAGCCAAAATTCGTATCTTCTCGATACCATGCTGTTCCCTAGGCTCTTTAAGAAGGAAGCCGTTATCCACATGGTAGTCTAAAAAAAGAACGAGAAAACGACTTAGTGCAGTGATCTTCCGTGCGATGGAATACGTCTCAAGAACCGCTTCTCTACCTCCTTGAGGACTGCGGTAGACATTTATGGTACCGTGCGTTGGCACCCATATCTTGAGGATCTCGTAGCGTTGTCCTGGCTCCATATTTATCACCGTTAATTCTCTGCTGTTGTACAGTAGCCTTCGTTGATGTTAGAGTGGTTCAAAATGCAGCAAGCGATAACTGCTTCTCTAAGCAAATGTTATATTCCTCTTGATGCATTGTGGTTGGGTTGGGTTGGCCAATGAGGTGCAAACGCTGACGAAGCTTTTTATGGCGATATGAGATATGTGACTAATAACATCACACCGCGAAAAGGGAAATTCCTCTTGCATACATT
>BLFN01000333.1:1532748-1535248 GCA_014634225.1 Acropora yongei
GAGATGTGAAATGAAGGATAGTGTTCTTGTATTGAGGTATATAGTAGATAACCTGTGAGGGAAACTTAGACCGTGTTTGATGGTACCTTGTTTCATTAGGATTCCTGTGGTTCAGTTGTAGAGCATGCGAGTTACGGTTCATATTGTAGTAATTTTGGAAAGTCACGTGGTCAACCCTTGTTAAGATCACTGTAGGTCAACTCATGAGTGCAAATGACGTCATTGATAGTAATAATTATTATGTTGTGAGACATGGAAGGTAATGGCCTTAACATGACAGCATTTACTGTGGTCACCCTAACCATATGTAGGGGAAAGATTTGATCATAACGGAGAAATGTCTGCAAATTTAGGCAAAAATAGCCAAAAATTGGGCTATTTCATTTCGAAAGTCTGGCAGTTTTGGAGTTTTTGTCAGGCTGTTTAGGATCGAGGGTTGACTTTTTTTCATCATCTTGGAAATTAAGTATCAGTTGATCGATAGAATGGCATGGGTGGCTACAAACTGCAATCACTCATTCATTGCGCTTTGCACATACAAGTATACAAGTTAGCAAGAGAGTGTAAAAAGAATGGAGTTCTCTTTGTTGAAGGGCATGACTATGAAGTAATGAAGACACTGAGAATCTCACTTATACACCTCAACTCCTCAATGGAGTTAAGCCTAGATATGATGACATGAGGCATTTATATATAGCACTTTATCCCTCAAAGATGCAAAGTGCTTTACAAGGGTTAATGGGAAACTGCAAGTGGCAGCCGTTGCAGTTCTTATTTGAAAATAACGTAAGATTCTGGTGTCCCTATTACAGAGAGAGTAACAGACCACAAGATATCTTCTGTATTCTAGAACAGTACATTCTTGCTTTTTCAAAAGCTCCACTAATTTACAGTTGGTTTATTGTAGATGTCAGCTTTGGCAACAACATAGCAGTACCACCTCAGAGATTTCTTGTGTACATTAATTGGCTACTTTTTATCATTTATGAGACAACAGACACTTTTTTTAATATAATTTATGAAGTGATGAAGCTGTGGCATTTGTTATTGACAATAAATTACACCAGTCAAAATTATTTTGTTTGCAGATCCACTCGTTTGGCACAGATCTACAAAATGTAACAAGGATGTTTTTTATGGGACAATAATTATTATTTTAAAATCAAATTGATTACCATAAAAGGACAGACAAATAAAAGAGTGATTTCTTAGTTTTTTGTTTCATATTCCCCAGAGTTCTTAAAGTATAAGTATAATAATAATTAAGAAAGAGCTGCATGAGTTATTTGCAATGGCAGCAAGCCTGGCAACCTCCCCTATCCCTGGTCTCCTGCTTGTCAGGCAATCCTGATAACCTCTGTGTTGGACTGCCAACAAAAGAACCACTAAAAACTGTTACTGTTTTAATAGCTGTTGTTACAGTTTAGCTTGCAGTGTCTTCCATTTACAGCTGCATGTAGACAAGGGTCAATGCAATAGAAAATCACCTATTACCTTTGCTTATGTGTCAAAACCAGCCGTAACGGTGATTACAGCTACTTGCAATATCTTCTTTTTTTTTTTTTGCAGAAGAAGAAAGACCCTAAGATGACAAGAGGAGTTGCAACTAGTGGATTTTGTAATAGCACTATGTATTGGACACAAGATTACCTGTCACCTGTAGCATTCCACAAAATAATTTGTATATAATTTACATGTAGTACAAGTGGTGCTTTTTATTATGATGAAATTCCCCTTTTATTTAAGTAAACAATTTTTTTTTTCTGGGAATAATGACTTAAATATTGTTCGTCTTCTAAGAATATTGCTTTCAGTTTTAATTGCCACCATAGAAAGTGAAGTCAAGGCCCCAAATTGAAACAGAAAATTGGCGGCCACCTCAATGATGTGTTATATTACTCCAGAAGTATTGTACTTGGAGATGGATGTACAGAATTGCAAAATAATTGCACACATGCTGGCTTAAATAACCATCACATTTTGACTCGACTTTAATATCACTAAGTCTTGTGACAAGGAATACAGACACTAAACGTCTGTCTTACTCTACACCTCAAGAGGACAAAAAGATTAGATGTTATCCTTACCTAAGAAAGTATAGAGCGTTAATGGTACCAACAAATGTTTTACGCTTCGACTTTATGTGACTCTTTGTGAGGTTCTTAGCATGCATCTCATTATTTGCAATCCTGGAGATAAGAGTTGTTGTTGTTGTTCTGAGGATTCAACACAGTTGTAACCAAACAAGACATTTGGTTCCAAGTACAGTGAGACTGCACCAATCAGGGTCTCTATCGCAATAACATTTTTAGGGCATAACTCAGTCATACACGAGGAGAGACATCAAAAATGATGTAAGCATACCATGACTGCTTCAAACAACTCAGAATTAAAGAAACAAGAACTCAAATAATAATAATAATAATAATAATAACAATAACAATATTGTGGACCATTAAATCATCTGTTGAAATATCAAATTGTAAAGAAACCGACAATG
>BLFN01000333.1:1552748-1556816 GCA_014634225.1 Acropora yongei
CGATTTTCATGGCTGAAATTCAGAAGCATCGAAATATAAGAAATACTTATCAGATTTTACTAATAATGGTCTTATTTAAGGCAGAATTTATTGAAGGTTTTGTTAAAAAAAAATAGCAAAAGCCAGCCCCTATTAGCTGAGAAATTTTTTCTGCGAGTACTAAAAATTCAGCGATTTTGGCCTAAATGCAAGGGGCCAATTTTGGCCGATTTTCATGCCTTAATTTCGAAAGCCTCGAAAAATAAGAAATACTTATCAGGTGTTACTGAAAACGGTCGTATATGACGCAGAATTTATTGAAGGTTTGTTAAGTCAAAAACTAGCAAAACCCAACGCCTATTAGCTGAGAAATAGCATTTTTTCCCGCGAGTACTCAAAATTCTGCGACTTTGGCCTAAATACAATGGACCAATTTTGGCCGATTTTCATGGCTGAACTTCCGAAGCCTCGAAAAATAAGAAATACTTATCAGATATTACTGAAGATGGTCTTATTTGACGCAGATTTTATTGAAGGTTTTGTTAAAACAAAAACTAGCAAAAACCAACGCCTATTAGCTGATAAATAGCAGTTTTCCCGCAAGTACTCAAAATTAAGCGATTTTGGCCTAAATGAAAAGGGCCAATTTTGGCCGATTTTCATGGCTGAATTTCGAAAGCCTAGAAAAATAAGAAATACTTATCAGATGTTACTGAAAATGGTCGTATATGACGCAGAATTTATTGAAGGTTTGTTAAAACAAAAATTAGCACAAGCCAACGCCTATTGGCTGAGAAATAGCTTTTTTTGAGCACTCAAAATTAAGCGATTTTGGCCTAAAATCAAAGGACCAATTTTGGCTGATTTCGGAAGCCTTGAAAAATAAGAAATACCTATCAGATATTACTGAAAGTGGTCTTATTTGACGCAGATTTTATTGAAGGTTTTGTTAAATCAAAAACTAGCAAAAACCAACGCCTATTAGCTGATAAATAGCATTTTTCCGCGAGTACTCAAAATTCAGCGATTTTGACCTAAATCCAAAGGGCCAATTTTGGCTGATTTTTATGGCTGAACTTCGGAAGCCTCGAAAAATAAGAAATACTTATCACATAATTCTGAAAATGGTCTTATTTGACGCAGAATTTATTGAAGGTTTTGTTAAAAGAAAAACTAGCAAAAGCCAGCTCCTATTAGCTGAGAAATGGCATTTTTTCCGCGAGTACTCAAAACTCAGCGATATTGGGCTAAATGCAAAGGGCCAATTTTGACCGATTTCGGAAGGCTCAAAAAATAAAAAAATACTTATCAGATTTTACTGAAAATGGTCTTATTTGACGCAGAATTTGTTGAAAGTTTTGTTAAGATGAAAACTAGCAAAAACCAACGCCTATTAGCTGATAAATAGCATTTTTTCTGCGAGTACTCAAAACTCATCAATATTGGCCAATATGCAAAGGGCCAATTTTGGCCGATTTTCATGGTTAAATTTTGGAAGCCTCGAAATATACGAAATACTTACCAGATTTTACTAAAAAGGGTCTTATTTTACGCAGAATTTATTGAAGGTTTTGTTAAAACAAAAACTAGCAAAAAGAAACGCGTATTAGGCGAGAAATTGCATTTTTCCCGCAAGTACTCAAAACTCAGCGATTTTGGCTTAAATGCTATCGGCCTATTTTAGCCGATTTTCATTGCTGAACTTCGGAAGCCTCGAAAAATAAGAAATACCTATCAGATATTACTGAAAATGGTCTTCTTTGAAGCAGAACGTATTGAAGGTTTTGTTAAAACAAAAACTAGCAAAACCCAACGCCTATTAGCTGAGAAATAGCATTTTTTTCGCGAATACACAAAATTCAGCGATATTGGCGAAAATGCCAATGGCCAATTTTTGCCGATTTTCATTGCTAAAGTTCGCAAGCCTCTAAAAATAAGAAATACTTATCAGATATTTCTGAAAATGGTCTTATTTGACGCAGAATTTATTGAAGTTTTTGTTAAATCAAGACCTAGGAAAAAGCAACGCGTATTAGGTGAGAAATTGCATTTTTTCCGCGAGTACTCAAAACTCAGCGATTTTGGCTTAAATGCAAAGGGAAAATTTTGGCCGATTTTCATGGCTGAACTTCGGAAGCCTCGAAATATAAGAAATACTTATCAGATTTTACTGAAAATAATCTTATTCAAGGCAGAATTTATTGAAGGTTTTGTTAAAACAAAAACAAGCAAAAACGAACGCCTATTAGCTGAGAAATGGCATTTTTTCCGCGAGTACTCAAAATTCAGCGATTTTGGCCTTAATGCAAAGGGCCAATTTTGGCCGATTTTCATGGCCGAAATTCAGAAGCTTCAAAAAATAAGAAATACTTATCAAATTTTAGTGAAAATTGTCTTATTTGAGGCAGAATTTATTGATGGTTTTGTTGAAACAAAAACAAGCAAAAACCAACGCCTATTACCTGAGAAATAGCATTTTTTCTGAAAAAAATGTTTCTCAAAACTCACCGATTTTGGCTTAAGTGCAAAGGGCCAATGTTGGCCGATTTTCATGGCTAAACTTCGGAAGCCTCGAAAAATAAGAAATCCTCTTCAGATATTTCTGAAAATGGTCTTATTTGACGCAGAATTTGTTGAAGGTTTTGTTAAAAAAAAACTAGCAAAAGCCAGCGCCTATTAGCTGACAAATAGCATTTTTTCCGCGAGTACTCAAAATTCAGCGATTTTGGCCTAAATGCAAAGGGACAATTTTGGCCGATTTTTATGGCTGAATTTTGGAAGCCTTGAAAAATAAGAAATACTTACCAGATATTACTGAAAATGGTCGTATTTGACGCAGAATTTATTGAAGGTTTTGTTAAAACAAAAACTAGCAAAAACCAACGCCTATTAGCTGATAAATAGCATTTTTTCCGCGAGTAGTCAAAATTCAGCGATTTTGGCCTAAATGAAAAGGGTCAATTTTGGACGATTTTCATGACTAAACTTCGGAAGCCTCGAAAAATAAGAAATACTTATCAGATATTTCTGAAAATGGTCTGATTTGACGCAGAATTGATTGAAGGTTTCGTTAAATCAAAAACTAGCAAAAGGCAACGCCTATTAGCTGATAAATAACATTTTTCCCGCGAGTAGTCAAAAATCAGCGATTTTGGCTTAAACGCAAAGGGCCAATTTTGGCCGATTTTCATGGCTGAACTTCGGAAGGCTCAAAAAATAAAAAATACTTAGATTTTACTGAAAATGGTCTTGTTTGACGCAGAATTTGTTGAAAGTTTTGTTAAGATGAAAACTAGCAAAAACCAACGCCTATTAGCTGATAAATAGCATTTTTTCTGCGAGTACTCAAAACTTATCAATATTGGCCAATATGCAAAGGGCCAATTTTGGCCGATTTTCATGGTTAAATTTTGGAAGCCTCGAAATATATGAAATACTTATCAGATTTTACTAAAAGGGGTCTTATTTTACGCAGAATTTATTGAAGGTTTTGTTAAAACAAAAACTAGCAAAAAGCAACGTGTTTTAGGCGAGAAATTGCATTTTTCATGCGAGTACTCAAAACTCAGCGATTTTGGCTTAAATACAAAGGGCCAATTTTGGCCGATTTTCATGGCTGAAATTCGGAAGTCTCGAAATATAAGAAATGCTTATCAGATTTTACTAAAATTGGTCTTACTTGACGCAAAATTTATTGAAGGTTTTGCTAAAACAAAAGCTAGCAAAAACCAACGCCTATTAGCTGATAAATAGCATTTTTTCCGCGAGTACTCAAAACTCAGCAATATTGGAGAATATGCAAAGGGCCAATTTTGGCCGATTTTCATCGCTAAATTTTGGAGACCTCGAAATATACGAAATACTTATCAGATTTTACTAAAAATGGTCTTATTTCACGCAGAATTTATTGAAGGTTTTGTTAAAACAAAAACTAGCAAAAAGAAACGCGTATTAGGCGAGAAATTGCATTTTTCCCGCAAGTACTCAAAACTCAGCGATTTTGGCTTAAATGCAAACGGCCAATTTTGGCCGATTTTCATGACTGAACATCGGAAGCTTCGAAAAGTTAGAGATACTTATCAGATATTA
>BLFN01000333.1:1570769-1573269 GCA_014634225.1 Acropora yongei
ACTAGAATTATGCATGCACAAAATGCAACCAATCAGATTGCCGTATTTACTTCACGTGATCGAAATTGACTAATCAGGGCCCTAGAATTTCGTATTTTGCCTCATTATCGAAATTTTCGTTTCCTGACCGCCTTTGGATCACGTGACTTAAATACGGAAATTTGATTGGTCGAATTTGCTGCGTTTTATCAAAACAACGGATTTCTTTTGTTTTCAAGTTAAAAAGCGAACATTCAACTAGAATTATGCAAGCACGAAATTCAACCAATCAGGTTGCAGTATTTAGATCACGTGAACAAAATTGACCAATCAGGGCCCTAGAATTTCGTATTTTGCCTGATTATCCAAATTTTTGTTTCCTGACCGTCTTTTGGATCACGTGATTTAAATACGGAAATTTGATTGGTCGAATTTGCTGCGTTCTATCAAAACAACGAATTCCTTTTGTTTTCATGCTAAAAAGCGAACGTTCAACTAGAATTATGCATGCACAAAATTCAACCAATCAGATTGCCGTACTTAGGTCACGTGATCGAAATTGACCAATGAGGGCCCTGGAATTTCGAATTTTGCCTCATTATCGAAATTTTCGTCTCCTGACCGCCTTTTGGATCACGTGACCTAAATACGGTAATTTGATTGGTCGAATTTTTTCCGTTTTTTTAAAAAGAACATTTTTCCTTCCATTTTATTAATCCTCTTGTTATCTTCTCTCATCCTCTTTGCGTTCCTTGTTTAACTTCATGTTCGGCTTCATCTTTGTCTTGTACTTTTGTTCACCGTGTTTGTGCTTCATGTTTGCCTTTCCATTATGCGTGCCTTCCATTCTTATCCTCTTTGTTCTTTTCTCCATTTTTGTGTCGTATTTACCTGTCATGTTTGACTTCTCTTTTTATCCACCATCCTTCCTTTTTGTCAATCATCCTTTCAGCCATTATCAGCTGTGCCAACCGGACCACTATACCACCACTACTAGCAACCAACCTTGGCGATGCTCATGTCTAGTGAACTCTGCTCATGTCTAGTGCCAACTGGACAACTGACGATATCGCAAGTTTGAAGCGTGTCTCTGCGCATGCCTAGTACACTACCACAAGTACCAACTTGACAATTTTGGTAACTTTCCATGTTTTCTCAGCCTGGATTTGAACCAGCGATCTCTCAATCTGATGTCTGGTCCACTATCAAATGTGCCAACCAGACAACCACGATGATCGTTGGAAAAGTTGTTCGTTTTGTGTATTAAAAAAACTTCTTGTACTATATATACTATATATATATATATATATATTAATGTACATATATTATATATATATATATATATATATATATATATAAATGTACACACACCCTACATTCAAGGCTGAATTTCGTTTTAAGATGCTGTAACTTGAAAACTGTTCGTAAATATAACTTCACCGAAAAGGAAGGTCAACATGTGTCATATTTAGAAAGTACGCTAAAGAAAGAGAATTACAAACCAAAAGTCAGATTTGAAAGGCCTGTAAGTATCTAGACTTCACAAAATAAACGGACACCAGTTTGAATTGAGCTTGAATTGTCTTTTTCTTCCATAATTATGCCTTTTGTGGAAACAATAAAAAAAGAATCAGGACTGAGTATTTTTTGTGCTGAGGGCTTTATTCCAAATAAAGGATTCCTTTCTTTAACATCGACGCTCTCTAAGACAATATTCAAATAACTTGTAATAATGGTTGCTTGGAAACGGGTTAAGGGGACAACTAAAAAGATTTCAGAGTTCAAGGTAGAAATTAAAACTAAGAACTCCAAAACGCTGCTCCGATAATCTAACTATTGAGCTACAAGGAATCATGGTGAACAAGGTCGCTTATTAATTTGGTCTTTCTTTTTGATGGTTAGAGAATCCGACCAGCGCTACGGAGGTTGTAGGTTCTATTCCTACTTGGAACTCTGAAATCCTTTCAATTGCTCCTTCACGCATTGCCAAGCAACCATCATATCACATATGGGTTCTTTCGAAGAGTGGAATACATTTCCACTTTGCTCCCCTTATCCCTGGGTGAGTAACATTGATTTCCAGCTGTAATGGCTTTTCAAATGACTGTCAAAGTACCAAAAGTCAATTTATCACTGAACCAATCAGAATTCCTAGCAATTAACGCCAACTTGCTCAAAGCGCGGGAAATATCTCGGGTACAAGTTGCGATTGGTTTTGGTTTCGCTTCTCGTTGGTTGAAAACCTGGCGCGAGATTCTTAAGCCATTTACAAAGAGTAGCAAAAGCAATGGCGATTATTTTCCACAGTCAGTTGAGAACTGCTCTAATTTCATCTGGTCACACTGCTTCTTGGTCCAATCTCACCCAGCTTCGCCTCTCGCAACTCGCCTCCCATTGCCCAAACTGAAATGAAAGATCATTAATTATGTAATGCTGACAAGTCCTAAACCGCTGTCCATGGTTGTGTGACATGTGCTCGGGTGATATGGTTGTACACATGCGTGCCGTCATGGCCACACCA
>BLFN01000333.1:1638269-1640769 GCA_014634225.1 Acropora yongei
AATCGTTTTGTCCAGGGCAAAACCATAGAAATTGCACCAAATTTTCAAATTGAGAGTATGGGAAATCAAAGTGAGGCAGCCTCCTAAGCAAATGCTTCAATTTTATTTTAACAATGTCATTAGAACATAATAAGAAGCAACAACGCAATATACTTACGGGTGGACATGCTGTTGGCTTGATACTGTTTGGTGGACAATAATGACCACTAATGCAAGTCTTTGGCAATGCCAGCCCCATTTCATCACAGAAGTTCTTCTCTGTACAGTTGGTGCAACGCTCAGCACGATCAGTCTGCGGAAGAAATCAGCACTTGTGTTTCAGCAAATCCATGGTGTCAAAAGAAGACATTGTCATGTTTTGTTGCAATAACTACACACACACAAATATAAACTGCTGAAGGTCAAACGAAATCTCAGGTTTAAGTGAGTTCAACCTAGTTCAATTCTAGATTTAATTTGTCTATCTTAGAGATGAATACCTAACGATATTCATTGCTAAAGCAGGAATAAAAAATATTACAAATCAAACGAGGTTTAAATTGTTTAAACATGAACTTTTATTCCACCTACAATATAAGCAGGTTGCGCTTGGGCAGACATTTTTGCTGCTGCCAGCAAAACACCTCAAAACTGGTCCTGTAAAACTTACTCTCTCTTGTCAGTCACTAAGCCCAAAAAACCAGGCACTACCTTCATTGAAATGCATTCAAGTTAATTTATCATGATCCTTAATGGTATATTATGCAGGGTTGAAGAGGCAACCCACGTCAGCCCTAAACCTGTTGATATCAATAGGGATAATGGAATAGAACGTTCAAAGGCATGGATGCCCACCCTCAGGAAACTGAATAAAAAAACGACAGCCAAATGAATAAAACGGCAAGACAAACTGCAACAATCACAACAAGCATTATACTCAATAACTTTACATAAACTATGTCACGGTCTCACCTGATCTACACCACAAGTGACGACATCATGACACACATGATAACACCTTACAAACAACTACAAGCCTAAGGTAACTGGAATATGTTTTGTACCTCTTGATAAGTTCCAACAGGACACTCGACAGGGGAAGATGCAGCTGAAGATGAGAAGTGACCTTTGGGTGTGGTATTCTGGGTCGGTGTGGAGGCCCCACCTGTGCAGTAGTGGCCAGGTGAACATGGACCAGTGGGTTTAGGATTGGTATCACCTGCACAATAGAACCTAAAACCATGGAAAAAGTAAGTGTGCTGATTAAGTTGATATATCCCTGTCACAGCATCTTGCATACCTACCCAGCACAGCTAACTACTGTAACTTATTTTACAGAAATGGCTGGAACACTTGAAACTGCATCCCTGGAAATTCCCTATGATAACATCAGTATTATTCCAAAATTTCAAGATAAGGAGAGTAATTTTGTCATAATTATTGACGTCATTTAATGGCACTTAAAAGTGAAAACAAACGAACAATAGTATGCGAACGTCATACGACTATCTTGTGTGTATATTTACCGAGCAATTTGTATTTGTAGACTTTTTGCATGCTGAATTTTATGCCCTTAACGTCCCAAATTTTAGGTCTGCTATTTGCCGGTATTGTGAATAATTATATAACCAAATGCTACGCCAAGTAAATAAACAAAGATTGATGGATTGATTGATTCTTCTAACTAAAGGTGTCAAGAAGCACTTGAATATAAAAACAAGCAATATAAAAGAATAGTGTTTCAAGGGCGGAATGCCTTCATTTTCAAAAATTTGGAAATTATGGTATGATCAACATGATCAACGACCTCTTACCCCCCAGTGAGCTTTTTGGGATGTGGAAGTACGTGGATGATACCACCTTGTCAGAAAAAGTACCGAAGGGGCAACAAAGTATAGCACAAGAAGCTGTTGACCACGTTTGTAACTGGTCAGCAGAAATTTTTTTCCAGCTAAATCTTGAGAAAACTAAAGAGCTCACCATCAGTTTCTGTCGTTCCCCGGAACACTTTGACCCAGTCAAAGTTGACGGGACACAGATCCAAGCAACGACGTCTAGCAAGCTTCTCGGCCTTATTATTAACAACACACTAACATGGAACGATCACGTTGACAGTTTAATTAAGAAAGCAGCTGGGAAGATTTATTTTCTTGTGCAACTTAAACGTGCGCGCGTTCCAGCCGATGATCTTGTTGCCTACTACTGCGCATGTATTCGATCTTCCCTTGATTACGCTTGTCCAGTTTTCCATTTTTCTCTACCTCAGTATTTACAGTGGGAGTTAGAAAGTGTCCAGAAAAGAGCTCTGACGTGTATTTTTCCTAGAATGCCGTACAGGGAAGCGCTAGAGCGCGCCTGTTTGACCTCTATCAGGGAACACCACGAAGCCATCACAAAGTCGTTATTTAGATCAATCAGCGAGAATCAGGACAGTAAACTACATAAACTAATCCCGAAGCCTGCAGCCCTCATTATAATTTCAGGCGCCAAAGAACGTTCAATTTACCAGCGGTCAAGACAA
>BLFN01000333.1:1728244-1735744 GCA_014634225.1 Acropora yongei
TGAAGCAAATGTTGAAGCCGTTTGCTAGGGCCTTTTAAACAATCATCTAGCTAAAACAAACAAAGACAGCACAACCTCATCATTCGCAATCGTCAATCAAACTGACGTGAGCACGTGCTGAGGATCACGCCACTTTTAATGAAGTCATGCACTAATCGCATGCTATTGTACTCGTCACACGGTGCGCCATTGTATCTCGGTCGGGATGCATTTGAATTTGATCAGGGGCACGTGCCCAAGAATCAACCGATAGTAATGCTCGTTTTACCGAGTGAGTTATCAGCGGTTTTAACACATAGAGCAGGCTAAAGGATCACTTTCCATTGTTTTGACCCTTTAAGGTGGATTTCCACTATCCCGTAAATTTTACGTAGATTACGCAAGAACATTTGACTGGCTTTACGTGCGTAAATAAAATACAAGAGATTGTATGAACGGCTTGCGTTCAACGTAAAAGTTGAACCGTTCTCAACTTTTAAGCCTCGTCTGCACGTAGCTGTAAACAAAGGAGGCCTTGCCAGCAAAATTTTCACGTGTTTGAGATCGGAGCTGTGGCCATGAATGAATGGCAATGTGTTCTCGTTATGAAACATGAATAAAGCCCTCTTCATGTTGGTAAAGTGTTTGTATAATAAGCAAAATAATACATGGTCGGTGGAGATATGAAACTTCTCTTCTTATGTTCAAATAGATATCTCATGAGTGAGTGCAGGATCGAGTGCGGTATAGAGTTGAACACTCAAAGAGAAATTCCATACCTCCAAGCGCCCAAGTATTACCGGTATTCTCTATATCATTCACTCTGACAAAGGGCTAACACTTGAAAGAGAATAGCAAAGTTTTATTATCCTCTTTTATAAAATAACTAAGATAGTACGCGCGCTCTGATTGGCCGAGAGGCGTGCTTCCATGAGTATGTAAACATGGTTGTGTGACGTAAAGATACTCGAGTTGTAAACACGCCACATCGCCTGTCACCAGACTTTCAAATGTAAGTTTTGATTGGTCAGTTGAGAAATGCTACTTATTTGATCATAGTAGCACTTTTATGTTGTAGGAAGATACGTTTTGAACGGTAAAATGAATTTTCTTATCTTTTCCCGCGTTGTTGTCTTTAGAGGAAGTCGTTTTATAAAAGCAATAGAAAACGTTTTTCCTGTGTTTGCATAGCCTGATATAAACACTCGAGGGGTTGGGAGAATTCTTGACATTTATGCAAACCCTTAACTTCGTCTCGGGTTTGCATATTAAACTGTCTTGAATTCTCCCAACCCCTCTCGTGCTTATATCAGGCTGTGCAAACACGGAAAATCTTTTCTATTGCCTAAATGCTGGAAAATGACCCTTATAAACTTTTTTGTGTTTCACACCTCCATCAACATGTCACCACAGTTTCTTTGGAACTAAACTTTTCATATTTTTTAATAAACCGATACAAAATTCAAAACTCTGACTGGGACATTCACTGGCTACAAAATTTGTAATTTAATGACATTGTTTGCTCTCAAGCCATACATCTAATTTTACAATAAATAGTTGCCTAATATTGGAGACTATTAATTAATAACCAAAGTGTCACAACCAGTAAAACGTCAATCAACAAAACTGGAGTCCTTCTGTATCAGACCATCTTTTCACAAGCTTGTGTTTGAAAGATGAAAATCATCAACTCTGTGAGGCGCAGAGCAAAAGAGACTAGCAGTTTAATAATAACTATTATTACATGTTTCAACACACAGCAACGCATTGCCATGACACCAAGAGACTCAATGTTGACGAGACAGTTATTTGCTAAAATTCAATACTTGGAAACTTTTTCCATTGCCTATTACTAAGTTCAACTCAAAACTTCCACATAAAGACAAGAATAATTTTAGTCTTGATATTTCACTTTATGAGTGCCAGTAAGGAGTTAACTTGAGTAACAAACCAACATTTACTTGACCCACAATGTAAATACACTTATGAGAGACCTGGGTCTATTTTCGTTGTGGCTTGCGGGAAAATTTTTGAAGTAAAAGGAACTTTATGCGGTGTTTCTTGTCAGCATTGTTGGTGTATGGGCATACATGAACTGTGTGATAACTTAACCTCATCCACCCCCTCCTGCACCTGAAATGTTAGAAAAAGAAAGAAAGAATGGAGTGATTCATAAACCCTTTAACTCACACCATTGTTTATCAGGAAACTACTCTTATTGCTGAGATGAGGGCTTCTTGGAGATCATGGCGCCTCTGAGACAGAAATTGTGTACCAAAACAAACAGATTAACAAAAAAATTGAAAGAAAACAAGGCAATTTTACGGCTGAAAAATGTCAAAAAGGTATATTCTATTAGGAAAAATCTTACTGCTCAGTAAAGCTTTGTTTTCTAATTCTTCTAGAAGGTAGGATCAGTTCAGACAGCCCTGGTCCCTGGCATCTTTGGGAGAATTTTCAAATCATAGCTGAGTGCCATATGTTGCTCTTGAGAGTGAAAGGGTTAAAAAATCACTAAAAGACAACTATAAACTTTATTGACAGTGTCCATCCACTCTGTTGGATCCAAACACCTGTTCATTAGCGCAGTTTAATTTTCTCCTTTCAGATTGAAGTTTATTAGTTTTTGTGTCTGAATTCAATTTATTCATTTTCTTTGGAAGTATTCAAGGTCTAAAATGGTCATTTTTCAGTCCTTGTTTCTTAGTCATTTTCTCTAATTGGCACCAGATGTGGAAGTTTTGCATTGCCTTTTAATTTTATTGGCTTCATGCAGCTTATTCAGTTGCCCAGTGCCTTAGTAAACAAAACAATTATTATTAATATCAGCATCATTTTCCAGCTGGTTTCTGTTTTCATTTGTCACCTTTCTTGAGTAATGTTTATATATTTGGTTGTGTTTCTAGTCCTAACGTCTTTCACAGTTTCAGAGCTCCTGCTGTCAAGGAAGTTGTTGATGTCTTGCGAATTTTAAGCTGTAGTTTCACAATCCTCAGGAGATTACAATTTTAATGATTGCATATCATTTTTATCTAAGTATTAATCATCCATGTGAACAGTATGCAGCTTTGGTCTTCACGTTTGTCATTTTTTAAAATTTTACACTATACCATAATAATTGTTCATTGTAGTTTTTGTAACTGAAATGGTCATTCTGTTTAAATATGTGGTCATTATTATTCTAATTACTATTACAACAACTGAATTAATACAATAATAATTAAATTAATTATGTACCTAAATATGATCTTACCTGGAGGAAGCCAAGCCATACACTCTCCAAGTTTTAAATAGCCAATGAGATCAGCGGGAATAGAATGCTAACAGAAACCTCAACTGTCAGCCTCAGCCAGTGCAAACAGACTGAATCGACTCAGGGATTAAAAGATTTTTTCAAGTCTGCCCCCTAACTACCTTGCCATGCGGCTTTGTATCATGAATACAGTACACCAGAAAACTTCATGATGTTTTTGTAGATTATGAGCACATTAGGAAAAGAGAACTGGTACATGTAAATTCTGTAGTAATGTATATATTTTTTCTTTCAGTATAACATACCTCTTCTGGGTGGCCGATAACTAAATCCACTTCCACCTCCAGACAAAGGGCTGTAATCTGCAATCAATAAGTATTTTTCAGGAAAAGAAGGATTATTAATGTCACCAGAATAATCATAATAATTATTGATATGAAATGGATTTTGATCCAAAGTTCTTGTAATTTCCTATGAAGTTTGATAATATATTAATTTTTTGCAGCCACTGCACAATACAATACAGTTGCAAAAAGGGACAGACTCTTTCTGTTTTGCAACATAAATTTAGCACAATTGGGACAACTTGTTTTAGTAAATGAAAGACTACACTTTTTCTGACATGTTACTTAAAATTGAAATAATTTAAATTATGCGATTTCTAACTCTGCTAGAAGACTACTGGCTGTGGTCCAATATCATGACAGTATTGCCAGATTTAATGTCAGGCAAACAATAATAATAATAACAATAATAATAATAATAATAATAATAATAATAACAATTTGCATCACCTTACCTGATCTTCTGAGTGGTTTCTTCTTTGGTTTCTTAGGCATGGTAGAACTGCCAGCTTCACTTGAATCATCCTTGAGAATTAATTACATAGTTTAATTTTAATATGCAATAATGAACTACAGTAAGAAAAGGGAGCATTTTTTATTGAGTATAGTAATGTACTGAACTATGACTGCAACCGCTGCTACAGCTGTTGACGATTGAAATGGAGCAAGTAGTTATTGCATGCCACACACAATAATGGGGGGTTTTGGTGTGCAAGTGGGTAATTTCTTGTCTGACCTTAAGTTCTGTCACCTTGGATTATCAATTATTTATTTGCCAAGCTTATTCTTGGTCTCCTTCTTCTTTCTTAGCCAACAGGTAGAGGAAGCTGTAATGGTCTAATAGGTCTGATAAATTATTTGGGAAATACAGTAAATTTGGATGCAATGTATGTTAATAATAATTTGTCTATCAACTAGTTATATTTGTATATACATTCAGCTCTCTAACTCTTTTTTGATTGGCAGAAAGCCTACAGTGAAATTTCGAAATCAGCACCCGTGACGTCAAAAATTGCAGTTTATACTAATCATGTCAAGGTCACTCAAGGTCATGGGTAATCGCATCATGTACAACCCCAGTGCATAATTTCTAAGGGTAATCATGTCAAGTTCGCGATTTGCATGTTTACACGTTGACAAATAAATTCCACTCACTGTCGCGACCATATTATTTTCGTTGAATGTATAATTAAACAATTATTAGATTAGGTTTTTGTGTTATCCAGAATAATCAAGATCTCGGTAAGGGTTATCAGCCTCAGCCTTCGGCTGAGGCTGATAACCCCACCTCAACCGCGATTATTCTGGATATCACAACAACCTCATCCAATAATTATTGTTTATAATATTATTATAGGCTTAGTTTCAGAAGAAACTGTAATTTCAAGTGTCAGCCACTTCAAAGGAAACCAATTCTTGGTTGTCACAAGATGTCACGACGGCCATGTCGGTGACCCTAAACAAAGAACTGCAGCCAAGTTGGAGTCCCAGACTAATCAATCCTTGCAAAATTGAGTTCTCTTCATATGCAAACTTTCCCTTGTGTTTTGGTTGAAAAACAAGGCAGCTGATAACAGATGACTGAAAACCAGTCTGGAGAGCTTACAGCAGATTTTGGACTTTTGGAACGATATCCCTTTCCCTCTTGGTGTCTGTCCCAGTCCTCTATCCTCTCTCTTCGTTTGTTTTCTTCTTCCTGTTGTTGCAAATGAACAAATAATAGTGAGCTAAGGAACCTCAACGACAAGGACAAGGTATTATCACAAGCTTACATATTTTGCCAAGGAAACTTACAGTAGTTGTACTCACTTTACAAAGCGGTTTTTGTTTTTCAGTTTCCACAATTATTATTTTTTCAGAGCCACTCTTACCCATGGCACATCGCCAACTTTTAAGCCTTTATTAGGTAGGACTTAAAAATTAAAGACTGGTACGATAAAGTGGGTAGGGCTTGAAATTAAGAAAACTTGGACGTCGCACCGCAGCAACTATAGAGGAAAAATGTTAGTTGCAACTTGTTGTTTTCTGCTGGCTGAGGAATGAAAGAAGCGGAAAACGTTTTTCTCACACACATCAGGGAGTCTGGGTGCACGTGCATGTGCATATGCATGTGCATGTGCATGGGGGGGTCTTAGGTCACATGGTTTAGAGTGCTCTCAGTTTTTTGTGTTGTCATTCGCCATTGCCTGACGACACACACCCACCCTTACAAGTTTTCGATTTTATGTTAAGTTACTTGCAAGGCCTTTACTGCCGGGTCCTCTGGGCTTCATTCATTATGAGTTTTTTTCATATTTTCTATTGGTTTTTATTATGATTCTACTTCTTCAAATATCATCGTTAGGCCTTTCATAGGTTTTTTCGACAGCTTCCCATTGTAATGTTAACTTTGTGTTATGGAGTACATGAATAAAGGTAAGGTTGCGCAGTTCAGCTTGACATGGCTCCCAGTGTGCGTGAAGAAAAAAGGTTTTCTTTACTGTAATTGTTTCATATAAAATTCTGCTTAAATTTTAGTTTGCATCTCAGGCCGATAAAATTGTGTGTATTCTTGTTAAGACAATGAAATAACATTGTGAAAATACCGTTAAATTCCCAAAATAATCCCTGGTGCTTATATTTTTTAAAGTCCATTTCTGAGGGACTTATTTTTGGAGGGGTTCATATTCAGAGGGAAATTTGTGTTACAAAATCGATTACACTACTGCAGCTTCTATTTGGAAGGAAATTTATCTGTTATTGTACTGATTTTGATTTGCTTAATTTTTTATGTGAGGGCAATTTCTAAGTATATCCCCTTGGGGCTTATATTCAGAGGCATGATTAAACAGAGGGTTTTTTGTGTTACCAGTTTGAGGGGCTTAGTTTTGGAATTTTACAGTAATACATGAAATGACTATTAATTTTGTGCACAAGCCTCCATAGCAATGCGCGCATAAACTCACCTGCGATCTGTCTTCCATGAATTTTGCTGCTTTGGCATTGTGTTGCTCCTGAAGTCTTCTCCGTGCATTTTCTAAACTTTCCTGCTGACTTGCAGCTTTTATTGGATCTAAACGAAGCAAGAAACGTAACAAATTATTTCCAAACATACATCACAGAATGCTGGATGAAATGTAAACTTTCTTTGAGAAAACCAGCTTTCAAGTTAATAACACAGAAAATTAAGTGTAAGCTTTCCTAATTTTTTTTACATCTGGAAAGACTGAGCTTGCATAAACACTGGAAATATCAAAGATACTGAAACAGACATTATTTTCTTATGCTCTAAACAAAGGACTGATACAGGTCAAGTGAGAGTCTCAACCCAGTGAACTTGCAGTTCTTTCTTTGTTGTGTACTATATGATTCCTGGTATAGCACATGACTGGAATCATATACCATACTATATATGTGATTTGTGTCTTGTGCAAGGGTAGTAGTTTGGCCGGGAGTTCCTTGGGCCTGCATTTTGATTGTTTGCATGCTAGCGTATAGCGAACCCATTTTACTACAGTAGCTATACTGATGGCTTTTTCCTCCCTCACACCTACTGGTAAGTATTGGGTTGGTAAGTATTCTAGTGATTGTATCAGTGTGACAGTGCATTTGGAGGGGGCAAGTCACAGGGTTGCTATCCTGATGATCACTTCACAGCTCCACCAACCATTAAGGCACCAGCTCCTGAGCTTATCAATTTTCTACTATTGACCAGTTTAAAACCTGCAATTCAGAAAACCTAACAATAGCTTCTTTTCTTCCCATACATGGCATGCAACTACAAGTAACTTCACCAATGGCAAAGCTCCCCTACACTCTCATATAAACCACAACAACCCACAATTCCTTTATTCGCTCTGACGAAGGGCTAACGCTCGAAACGTCAGCTTTCTAAATCTTTCACGGTGGTAATTCAACCTTTATCAACTCTTTTGATACAACCAA
>BLFN01000333.1:1856913-1859413 GCA_014634225.1 Acropora yongei
CGTTTCTCCAAACGTACACGGAGCAAAATGCGAATGTGAATTCGTGCAGTGGTGAGTATCTCTGGAAAAGGCCGATATTAAGTTCAATTTTGACCTATTACCTTTCTTGTTTGAAAGCCGATGGTAAGTTTGACGTTATCATTGCGCTAAATACCGTACCGTGAGGTGGTTGAGATTTCATCATTTGCTTAGCTGCTCTATTTTGTCAACTATATATCTTTGCATAGACCCAAATCAAACACCGTATTGATAGTTCATGTTCAAATTTTTCTTTCGTGATAGACCTTTTGAAAGTGTTGGTTTCAAGGTCATGCAACTGACTGAGATGATTTGTTTAGCATGGGGGCCAACTGACTGATCGATTTTGCCAACTGCATAACTTTGCATAGATCCAAACTGAAACACCATACGCTGTCTGTCAGATAGTTCATGTTCAAAAATTTCATTCGTTATAGACCTTTAATAGTTTTTGTTTCAAGGTCATACAAGATGATTTGTTTAGCATGTTGGGTAACTAACTGATCGATTTTTTCTACTGCATATCTTTGCATAGATCCAAATAAACACCGCTCAGATAGTTCATGTTTAAGCTTTTCTTCTTTTATAGACTTCTTAAAGTTTTGGTTTCAAGGTCATACAAGATGATATCTTTAGCATGTTGGGTAACTAACTGATCGATTCTGCCAACTGCATAACTTTGCATAGATCCAAATTGAAACACCGTACACTGTCTGTCAGATAGTTCATGTTCAAAATTTCATTCGTTATAAACCTTCAGTTAGTAGTTTTGATTTCAAGGTCATACAAGATGATTTGTTTAGCATGTTGGGTGATTAACTGATAGATTTTACCAACTATATAACTTTGCATGGATCCAAACTAAAACACCGAACAATTTCTGTTAGATAGTTCACGTTTAGAATTTCATTTGTTTTAGACCTTAAATAGTTTTGGTTTCAAGGCCATACAAGATGATTTGTTTAGCATGTTGGGGAACCAGCTGAACTGCATATACTTTGCATAGATGCAAACTGAAACATACCCTGTCTGTCAAATAGTTCATGTTTAAAATTTTCTTTTTTTTTTTGTAGTTCCTTTTATAGTTTTGGTTTCAAGGTCCTACAAAAGATTATTTGTTTCGCACTTTGGGCAACTAACTCGAAAAGATTTTGTCACCTGCATATCTTTGGATAGATCCAACTCTGTACGGATGGATAGCTGGTTCACATCCTGAAATTTTTTTACTCGTTTTGGACCTTTCCTTTATGGGGACTGAAACTATTCAATATTATTTTCTTTCAATGCTGATAAGCACTTTCTGACTAATTAACATAAATTATCACAGTTGAATAATTTTAAAATACTTTGTGCACGCGTATGCTTTGCAGAAACTATCGTCGTTTTGATCTATTTCGTTTAATGTCGACTGAATTTCCTATCATATTGTTGTACAACTCCGTACCGTTATTAAGTGTTAATTGAATAATTTCTACTAACACCAGCGAGTTTCAATCAATAACAAAACAGCGACGAAATCAGGAAAATCAAAAATCACAGCAAAATCCACTTTGCTCAAAGTTGTTTTGAAGTAGATTAAGATCAATCGAAGAAGTGCGACGGTTCGATTGCCGTGACTGAGGGCAACTGCAGAGGACTGAGCACGGTTAAAATGCTTTACAAAATTATTGGAAATAAAAACTATCACTAAGGATTTTTTTTTTTTTTGCAAGAACTTTGTTTCTGCTCCTATTTCAGTTTTTATCTTCTACTCAGAATGGCGAGGATGGAAAAGGTTAAAAACTTGAAATAATTGCTGGACCAAGATTTACAAGTTGGACGCAATCTATTCCAAGTTTCCAAAACGTTAATCTGGATATCTTTTCCAGGCAAAATTTGATATCGTCCTTTTGGTTTATAAGGAATGTTATTGCTTTTGACTCAAGTATCAAGTTTCGTTTTTCATCCAGTCATGACATAAAAACCGAAAAACAACAACGAAACACCGTAATGCCGGGTGTCCTTGTCCTGGAAGCATAACTTGATAAGCCGATCCTAAGGGGAACAAACAGTCGACAGCGCCTGCGCTGCGACAGGAAGCTGATCCCTTTTGTTCTGTTGTCTACGCGGGACCTCCCTCGGGCATTTTTAACAAAGCATGATATATCCGCAGTCCTCAAGCAGACTCGCTCATCTGTTTCGTTGTTCTGTGCCTAGTGTGTCAACAGCGATACCAACTGTTGGTGAGATTTTTTTAAACCCACCACAGCTCGACTACCGACTAATATTTCATTTACAATGTCTGTTAAGGATCTCGTATCGATTGACTTTTTCATGGAGCTTCTAAGCTTATGAAAAGCAAACTAGCTTGCTTTCATTTTCCGTTTCAACTTAGTCCGCTGGATTTATCAACTGTTGTTAAAAATTCATGCTGCGCGGAAGTAAAATGTTCTCAGTTTCTCTAAGACAACATTACGAACTTAATAAGCATAATGAAATTTCA
>BLFN01000333.1:1879413-1881913 GCA_014634225.1 Acropora yongei
TGAGCGCTTGCCTATCTAACTTTAAAAACAATTGAACGATAACGTTGAAACTGAAATAGAAAATGGGTTTAATTAATGTCTTATCCGGCAGAGCCCTTTTTAAATATTTGTACCGAAATTATTCTGGCCGAGGCCTCTTGTTTTTTTTTGTTTTTGTTTTTTTTGTGGAGGAAATGTAACTTTGATTGTCATTTTTTCGTTTTACCTCAACTCAGTTGTTGATTAACTCGCAAATGAAGTGGCCAAGACACTGAATCCGGTTGCCCAAAAGTAGGTAAACGGGCTGCCTTAGCAACTAAAATTTTGTATCAAAAAATTTGGTTGATCATCATAAGAGTCAAATAATCATTATAAAAAACCGTGGTCAGTTGAGCGTAGCAACTAATTCGATACTAATTTTTCATTTTTCATTGACACAGCGCCGCTGTTTCTTTGGAAACGAAGCCTTTCATTTGCTTTAAAGACGCAGTACGCGCTCAGCATGTCACATAAGCCGTTTTCATCGACGCTGAAATGTTAATTTTCGATAAGTTTGAAGTTCTTACCTTTTTGGTAGCCTTTTCACCACTCCATCTTTCCTGTTAAACATATAACACCACTTTCCTTAAAACTGAAAACTCGTTTACATTACGTCCTTTGTTCGTGCTAAGCAAAACGAAATTCACTGACCATAGCTTGGTTACAGGTTCCCAGTTCCACGACATTCGCCAGAGTGTTGTCCTGAGAAACCTTCAAGGAAATCCTACTGAGTTGGGTGATGGGACAAGATCTTGTCGCTGCTCGCGTGGAATCTCTTACTGCAATCATATTGTTTTACTTTTCAATGTGGTATTGTTAAGGATAGATATTCCATCAAAAAAGTATATTTGGTTTGAATTTAGAAAACTCTTCCGGATATTTTAATGGAATGTCTCTTTCTGTACGAGAAAGCGGAAACGTGCCTCTTTGGGACTTCAGTTTTACCTTCTGCATATTGACAACCTGGGAAGTAGTAAAATACACAAATCCTTCTGCGACTTCCCGTGTAAAGAACTCCGTGCTTTATTTGTATTTGAGATTTCGTTCACCTTGGAATGAGGAACATTCTGGCGCATAAGTGGACTTCCAATAACAAATAATTTATTATACTGGCTTTTCCTAAGACTGACTTTTTCTAAATTAATTTTCTGATATTTGTTTTAAACTTTCAAAATGGAGTTAGCGGCTTCAAAATTAGTAGGCGAATTATGACATTGATCAAGCTGCGTAGTTGAAGGTCTGAGCACCAATTCGCCAAAATACGGTTCTACTCTTCAGTGACCCTGCTCAAGTGGTGTATGTAGACCTACGCTTTAAGCCATGCAGATTTCAGCAAAAATATTGAAATCGAATTCGTTTCAATGGCTACAATTTTGTTTCACTGGTTTTTTATTTAGGTACATCGTGATACCAATAAGATTAAGCAAAACAGCATAAATTTACAAGTGGCCACAAAGGTTGGAGAGTCATTTTGGGTAATGCATCCTCAGCAATACTACGAATGTGATTGTCCAAGTTTTTTGCTTGTAAATACTTCAGTTGAGGTTTTCGTGATTGACGCCAACCCATGTTGAAAAGAACTCAAATAGTTTTGTCCAACATTGACAGGAAGAACTCGACTCGGCCTATAAGCAGCTTTCACTCAAACTCTCTGTTATTACATGAACAACGCCCATTCACTGTTAAATTAATAAGCCACTCCAAAAAAGCCCTTTTCTTTGCTGGTGTCTTACTGGTGAAGACCACAGTTCAATGAATACAAAGAATCAAAGAACATTTATTTCTTGTAGAACTTCGTGATGACGTGATGTAATGTACAAGACTTATGGAAGTTAATTTGTGCTTCGTTAGCAATTCATGCCCACCATATCTGCACTGGATTGTGACCCAATACAGCAGGTCAAGTAAAGATTCCGTTTTCGTTGATGAGATACAAAAACGAGCATGTTAACCGAAATAAAAGGAGTTTAGAGCATTGCCTTGACAAAAAATGTCTAATAGGGAGGGCTGAAATAGCGACTAAAGTTTAACTTGGGAATATGAAAAGTTGCTGCGGCTTTTAAGCAAAGAATACAGCAGATGAGAATTAAAGAATTGGCGTCCAAAAGTCGTAGGAATGCAATAGCTAAATTTGTCACAAATCGAAATATTTTAAGGATAACCTATGTTTACCGCGAACTGTGATAATGGATTATTTGAAGTGATTGCGTTCTCGCAACATTTTGTAAGAAAGGCGATTGTTGTGAACTGCTCTGAGCCAATGGCGTCATTCGCTACCATGCCACTCACTGACACACAAGTTGAATTTTCAAAAGTCTTATTAACAACGCCATGGACAATATGTCAGAAGGGTCCGTGAAGATTTGGTGTCAATAATTGCTGTTTTTTCAAACGAAAGCAGTCAAAATTATTTATATCTACATCAATACTAATCGGCTTAGAATAAGTTACGAGTAGTTAAGGTGGATGATGAATTGAACCT
>BLFN01000333.1:1889413-1891913 GCA_014634225.1 Acropora yongei
ACGAACTGCATAGCACTTTAGCAAAGGCGCGCTTGCGGGCCAACAACGTGCCGCGGAGCCAAACTTATAGGGATCTGTTGACAAATTCGAACAGCTTGGCAATCTTTTTGCTTTTTTTGAAAAATCATCTCGCAAAATATTCTCAATCGAAAACGAAAGTTTGGCCTCCTGTTTGATCGGTTCCATTTGAGTAATTCGTTGATCTTGGCAGTATTGGAGGTTGACTAAACTGAACGCCTTCTAATTTCGCACATGGGATTTATGTCTGACTGACTTTGTCATCATCGATATTTAAAGAACTCTCGTACTCAAATTGCAACTGATCTGCGGGGGCTGGTATTAATTTCAGGAAACACTGAAAAATGTTTTCCTTTCACCAAAAAAGTGATTGTCCTGGGAAAATGCAGAAGTAATTAGAGAACACTTTATTACGGGAATAGCTCCATCTTTGGTGAGATAATTCTGAAATCGGTTTAGAAAGGGATTTGGTTTCCGTTTCTCAAATTGGCAAAATTGAAACGCCCCTTGTAACTAATAAACAATCATTCTTGGAAATAGATTTTTACTATTTTGTATTATTTCAATCAGCAAAATGGTCTGGTCTGTTACATAATGCAGCTTTGGCCGGTAGTTCTAAGCGGACCTAACTTCCAAGAGGAATAAGCTTCAAAGAATTGAATGGTTGTGCGATGTGCGATGTGCGATGTGAAGTTGCCGTGTTGCAATTCTAGATTGCACCAAGCAAACCTTAAAGCTAGTGAAAATGATGGTAACGTAATGTTATCTCTCGGGCCGAAGGCAAACAGCAACAACTAAAACAAACTAAACAAAAAAGAAAGATAAACAGTCATGATTGGTAGGTGACGAATCAATGATGTAGGAAGAGTGATATTTTAATTAGGGGTTTGTCCCTGTTGTTTTTTTTTTCATCGCTTATTTGAGAAGCCCTTCGCCTACAAAATGTTTCAACGCTGGTCCTTAGCTCTAAGCCTACAAAATGTCTCAAACTTGGTCGGTGCTCTTGTGTGTATACAAGCTGGACGAATATTTCCTCCAATGCAAGGAGCTAAGCCTTTCACTAGCAGTAACACGGTATATTTCGTAACAAGACTTCCTTTACTTCTCGAAATCAGTACGACATGTCACATATTTTCTGCAAGTGGGAGTTTTCGCTTCTAAATAAAGCTGATCTGTTATTGCATTTCTTCTTTTAAAATAAAAATAATCTGCAGTTGCTTTTAGCAAGGAGAAACTGAGAGATCAGTCATAGCTGAGCTTGAAATTTCGCTTTTCCGGTGACGTAAGAGCATACGCAACCCACGCGCGTCATGCGTGACACACAATTAACCATTTGACCACCTCCCACATAATTTGCAATAACATATTTATCTTATGATTTTCATTTAAGAGGTCACGAGACAGTGAAATCATAATCGCACAGAAATCGCTCCAAAGGGCTCTGAATCGATTTGTACTTCCCTATCAAACATGAATCAGCCGAAAAAAAGTGCTTACGAAATGGTGACGTCATCAAACTAACGACAAACATAACAAGAAAAGGAAGGAAATTTTGGAGAGATAAAATTAACTACAGCACTTTGCAATAATCCGTCTCGCCAGCAAACCATTAATAAGTCTTTTTATGAAAACACTTTTGCTGCAGTTTGAAGAGAAGAGAATGATGATTTAGTCAGCCAGGAAACGAAATGGGGCTCCTTGTATTAGTTTGTTCTGTACAAAGGTTCTGTTTGTTTGTATCAAAGTTCTGTATCAACTTTTAATAACCAAGAGATTGCTCAAGTAAGCCACGATCATCGCAGTTATGAACGCAATTTAAGCAATATATATGAAAACATTTCACATATCACTCCACAAGAGATTGCTATTCAGTCATGCAGTCTACTTATCCTACGGAATTCGCTAAGATGCTGGCAAAGGCCGGCGTTTCGCTAGTTGACGTAAAACAGTGACCGAACCCCTTTGGCGAAAAAAGAGAAGCGCCAAAAATGGTGCACCGTGACGGCGGCTGAATTTTCTGACGCACATATCCACCTTGAAATCGATTTCAACGCAACACAAATGTAAATAATCGTCTTAGAGCAGAATGACTTCCGGCTGCTTGTTTCCATATGCGTAGAAGATACATTAAGAGCCTCACCAACAATCAACAACACAAACAAACAAAAATAAACCAATTGACGAAAGTTTAAACATTTCAACATACTCGACCTGCACCCACATACTTTGACTCTGCGTAGGGTCGCGTTGCAAGAAATTGCGAAAGTTGGAATTTCATGCCTGTTTGTTTACGACTTTTACCCAGGAAGTTTTTTTTACCCTGAAGGTGTCTGAGAAAAAGAGGTCTCTACGGTGTTGCTAATCGGAATGCTTGATTTCGTTAAGGCCCCCATATCCATTAATCCATCTCTTACGAGGTCCAGCACTGTCCTTGTTTTAACTGGATTATGGCTTAAAATTATTATGTCTGTAAAGGACATTG
>BLFN01000333.1:1909413-1911913 GCA_014634225.1 Acropora yongei
ATTACCTTTCTTGAGCATCTTGAGGTCTCTTTATTGTGGAGGAAAAAGCGAAACAAAGCAAAACAAAATAAGACAAATTGGCTTTTTATATACATGATTTTAGTACATGGTATTCATGTGTTTGAACTGTGAATTTAAACAAATGCAACTTTTTAGTGCTACGTACTTACAATGAGTAGTAGCAAGAAAGGCAGTGTTCTCCCTAAGTTTTAGCCCATTAGGTAAGGGACAATTCGTGACCTGTATTTTTAAAACAACTTATATAGTTTTAGTAAACCTTCAACAAGGTTGTAGGCAGTAAGAACTGTCTCTTGAGGCAGGAAATTTTACAGGTTACCACCTGATAAGGAGAACATTGAGTAGGGCTAAAAAACTGCAAGGACCATATGCATTCGTAAACTCATTCTATTTAGAGAGGGTTGCACTTAATAGTCAAGGTCAAATGAACAGATGGCCCTTCTTAGTCACTGACACGAGTCAGTGTTTGATGAGGGAGGAAAGTGGAGTTCAATTATAGAGGTGGGAGGGGTGATTGATGACCACAACATAAGTAGAGTAGAGCACTAGCTTTTTCCCAACATGGTCAACAGTTATCAATCCCGTCCAACAAGACTTGCTTTCATTGAAAAGACAGGAACTGGTGTTTCGCTGCAAGCTGTACTCCTTTATTCCATGTTGTTTTCATTAGTAATAAACAGGCAGCTCGGTGAAAATCACTGATTCTCTGCCAAGTGTTTCTTTGTGGATGGAGTCCTTAATAAATCTCTGGAATAAGAGCCATCCCCCAAAAATTAAAATAGTAAGCGTTTGTAGGTACAGTGAAAATTGTCACTTTGCTTGATTGTAATGACTGTTGCAACGAATGTGAATTGCAGCGAATGTGAAAGCAGCAGTTTTAGTTCTTTCTACAAGTGCTTCATAAACACTGACTAAAAGGATCTTATGATAGTTAAACAAATGAGAAATTGAATGCCTCCACCCTTTAAATTAATTATAATAATTATTCCCTTTGAATTTTCAGTAATTATGCAGAGAAAATACCATGGAGAGTGGTAAAAATGGCATTTCAGAGAATTTAAAAAAAACTTTTTTCTAGGGGAGCATGCCCCAAAACCTCCCTTGGGGGCTGGTGCCTTCTGTGTGAATTGAGTGCTTGCAGTGCCCCTGGCTTATTTTGAGATCTCATGAATAAAGCGTCTTCTATCATTGTATGTGGGAAGACATTTAAGTATTTGTGTTTTCCCTCCTTATCGCAATATTTGACTTTGCCAGCAGGGTCTTTAGCCATCTTACACCTTACAGCACTTATATGGACAGCAGTTGCCACAACTGAAATGATCATCCTGTTAAAATAATTTTTTTTTCATGATATTATTTATAAAATGTAAAATTAGTATTTCATAAGGCTTGATGAATAATAATATTATTATTGACCCTTTGGCAACTGGTTGTCCCTTTGGAGGCCAGTAAGGAAAATTTGCCTGAAACACTGTTGGTCACTTTAGGGCCCAAACGAATTTGCTTGAAGCAATTAATATGAAAAGTTGATTTAAAGTTAACATACAAAATTTCGGCAAATCCCTGAAATGCTTCCCTGGTGTTAACTCTTCAAATAATTATTTTTCTTTGCCTTAGATGACATGTATGAATGCTGTTGCTATTTATGACTACACTGCAACACAGAGTGAAGAGCTTACCATAAAGAAGGATGAAAAATTGACCATTATTGACGACAGCAAGACATGGTGGCGAGTGGAAAACTCGCGTCGCGAAACTGGCTATGTGCCTTCCAACTATGTGAAAAGAGCTAACAAGGGGTTTCTAGGGAAGCTCAAACGACCAAAGGAAAAAGAAATACCTGAGAATGGAGGCTCAGCACAATCTTCAGTGGGAGAGTATTTTGTGCCCAATGACGTCCTGAATGCACTAGAAACTGTGGTTGCCAAGTATGCATTTGAGCCACAACACAACGACGAACTTGCTTTGAAAAAAGGTGATAAAATAAAAGTCATTGAAAAGCAAGAAGATGGCTGGTGGAAAGGCCGGATTGGAAATAATGAAGGGTGGTTCCCTTCCAATTACGTACAACCTGAGGTTACGACCAAGCTGGAAAACAAAGAGAAGAAGACAGCTCTTCATAAGGTGAGGACATTGTACAACTTTGACCCCAAAAATCCGGAGGAGCTTAGCTTCAAAAAGGATGAAATTTTGGATGTTATAGACAAGCCGGAAGATGACCCTGAGTGGTGGTCGGCACGCAGACAGGATGGCTCTTCTGGCTTAGTTCCTCGTAATTATATAGTCATTTTGGACGGCGACGGGGAAACACCAGTTTCCAGTTCAGAATCATCAAGCGCACAGTTCATTCAACCAAGAAAAGTCATTTTGCCAGAGCACCAAGAGCTTCCTTTCTCAGGTGAAAAGTGGTTTTGGGGTAAAATTACCCGAGGTCATGCCGAGAGGGTATTGAACAAAAAGGCAGCAAATGGAGACTTCCTAG
>BLFN01000333.1:1962922-1965422 GCA_014634225.1 Acropora yongei
AGACTCCCAGCCATGTGTGAGAAAAACGTTTTCCACTTCTTTCATTCCTCAGCCAATGGAAAACCACACTTCAACATAGTATTCCTTGATATGCATGTTCTAGCACAAATACAGGACATTAATCCTAAGTTTCTTAGACATAAGTGAGCCTGCTAGTGAAAAAATCAACCTATCATTTTGTATTGTTAACTAAGTTTATTCTCTTATTTCTCAGGAACATGACAATCAATGATCTGGCAGTGGATCTTATCATTAATCTGGTATGAAAAGTCCTTTAGTTTTTTGCTTGTATTACATGTCATCAGTTGCAATGTCTATCTCAGTGTTTGGTCTGGGCAAAATATGTCGCTCAATTTCCTGCTTTTTTTTTTTTACCTAGAGCCTAACTTGTGGCACAGGTTTTTACAGCAGCAAGGTTCATGAAACAATTTGGAAAGGACGCAAGCTGGTGTTGAAGGATAAAGAAATTGGTGAGCTAGTCACTGATCTTGCATGGTGGATTCAGTACATTGCAGGGTTTGTGTAACAGTATATTAGGAATGCTTTATGGGACAGACCTGGACTAAGCATAGAATGGATTCAAAGAACCCCTTCCAAATGTTTCAATAACCATAATATGTTGTCTCCAACTTCAGTTTTAAATTAGTGGTAATGATCATACTAATCACTGTGCGGTCGTTTATTCTGGAAATTCGATCAAGAATTAGTTAAAAAATAGGATATATTCAGTCATGTGATCTCATCTGTGTTATGATTATCCTCCACCATTCATCCATGCCATTTTTAATACCCATGTGAAAAAATTACCTGTGCCTTCAGTCATTCACAATATCCATGTCAAGTTGTTTTAATGCCAGTCAATAGCCACACATTCAGGTTAAATGTGTGGAATGACTTGTCTTTGTGTGAGATATCACAAATAATAATCTTTTTAATTTACAACCTTGATCATCAATACCATTTATAACAAAATTAACTATGAATTCTTATGAACTTTTAGCTTGCATAGATTTTACTTCTTGCTACTTGCTTTTAGGAGAATTTTATGATGGAGGAAATGCAGACCAAAAAGGTGAGTATTTCTGACTTTTTATGCTGCTGCTTCCACATTCATTTCCTTTCCTTGTATGCTGTTTCACAAGTTCCTTCCATTTTAGAGACAGTGAGGCAAATGCTTGGTTTGCAAGAGGATCAGGTTGTTGAAATAAGTGGTGATCATCCTAAATACGAGGTACAATAATTGCACATGCAAGTTTGATTGGCGTGGTGGAGTTTTAACTTTAACATGACTTTTGACCTTAAACTCATCGCCAATGGATGGGCTTGGGAATTGGTGCCATCAAAGATTGGTAGGGTCCCAGTGAAAATACAAGGCCCAGCAGGGAGGTTCCATGGGAAGCTTGTGAGCAGGAATCAGCCCTGCAAGGGGTCATCAACCAGCTCCATCACAGTGATGGAACTTCAGTGGAAATTCTTACCTTATCTGATAGCAACCGTGACCTAATGTGGGAAAGGCGGGGCACTAAATTTGCAAAATGGGGGACCAAAGTGATGATCCACCAAGATGACAGCAGAGCAAGCAACTGCAAATATGGCAACCAAAGCAGTGTTCTATACAGGGCAGTGATCCTCAAATACCAGCAAAGCAGGCAACTGCAAATACTGTAAGGTGACCAAAGCTATAATACAAGCACATGGAAATTTACAGGCAACCCCCTTTGCCACCTTGCAGGTCATGAGCATTTGTCATGAAGAAGGCTGGACACATTGAACTCGAGATCAACTTAGCCTAAGTTACATTTAGCCGCACATAAGACATTTGATTCAATTATTATCATTGTGGATTACTCTGAAATTTTCTTAATCTTTCATTTCAGATATTCTTTGAAAGTTCATCAAGGAATAAAACCTTGAAGGCTGGATCCTTGTATGTTTGTTCGCTTGTGATTTGTTAGCTGACAGTGTTGTTTGAAGATCAAGAATATTATATGTTTTCCTTTTATTTATTTGCTTTTCATAATAAATTTTTGTCATAATATGACAAAAATTTATTATGAGACTTTTGCTCAACAAAACAGTTGCTCTGTGATTGGTTGATTTTCGGTTGTGTGCCTTTGGTCAAATTCAAATGTACCCCAACCTGGACGCAATTCCACATTTTTTGTCCACTCTGAAGACAACAGCATGTGATCAGTGCTTGACTACAAAGTGTTATGCAGAGCAGATAAATTTCTGCAAAACTCTAGAGTGGTCTGTCTTGCAATGTAAATTTTAGACCTTGGGGTCACACTATAGAGAAACCTAGAGCATCCTATAAACTTTAATATGATGCAATCCTACAGAAATAGCTGTATTCTAAGCTTATATATTTTAATTAGATTATGAACTTACTGGGATGGTATATAAGGGTTCAACTAGCAAGACATTTGTTGGTTGTTGTTGGAAGAGATCATCAGTTTGGAAAAGTTGTATACATATGCTAAGGAAGCTGTAAAGAAGT
>BLFN01000333.1:2242896-2245396 GCA_014634225.1 Acropora yongei
GTTCGCCAACATTGTAAAATGCGAACAAAATGGAATAATTGCAAGATAGTCACAGTTGCACAAATGTTTATTTTCAAGTGATGTTTTTCTTGCGTTGCCATCATCATAGCTGAAACTCCCTGGAATCTCATGAGGAAAGCGCACGAATTTCTCAGACTGAGGGCATGTGCGTCGAAACGTCAGAGCGCATGCCGCTGATTTGCAGACTCAATTTTGAAAGAGACCAGGAATCGATCCTTAAAAACAACTAAATAGCTTCTTTCATCGAAAATTTAGTTCCCTGGGAACAAAATTGTCAATTCTGATTATTTTACGCAAACGGCAAATAAGTGAATAGACCGGAAAAGACAGCAAATTGTCTTGTTGTAAGGTAAAGCGGAAATGAACGTTGAACTGACGCGCAAGTG
The DNA here is from genome assembly GCA_014634225.1 of Acropora yongei. Classification (NCBI taxonomy): domain Eukaryota; kingdom Metazoa; phylum Cnidaria; class Anthozoa; order Scleractinia; family Acroporidae; genus Acropora; species Acropora yongei. Next base: position 2,243,304 of record BLFN01000333.1, read on the forward strand.
GCTTGGAGGAATATTTATCATTTTTATTTTCAACATCGCGAAGATGTCCGCGAATCTTTAAGTTTCCTGCCCCTTTCTAAGAATATTTTCTTGCCTAGGGTATAAATTATTGTGAAACGAGATGGTTTTAGCGGGCGGATATTCATGTGAATCAGTCGCTGATGTTGATGAATGATCGTTTTGGTCTGAGATGTCTGAATTTTGGATAAAAGGGCGAGTTTTGCATCGCGAGTGTGTGCATTTGAAGGCTGGCTGGTTGTAGGAATTTAAATTGATTAGAAAGTTGTCTGTGGTTTTTGGTGGACTAGAAAAATTGCCTGTGGTTTTGTCGCGTTTGAATAACATTACAGTGATAAGGCAATAATTGAAGAGTAAATATAATGATCCTCGCTACTAAAGCAGTGGCGAGACTGAGGTCCGAAAATTTCAGGATTCACGGGCCTGTTTCTCAAAAGTCCCGAAACTTTCCGGGGCTATTTCGGGTGCCTCAATTCCTTCTATATCCTCGGAACGCCGAGGTTCTAAGCCATCAAATTTCGCAGTCTTCTTGGTTTTTCTGACATTAAAAAGATGTTGAATGGTCAGCTTTCTAAAACGAGTGGATTGCAGTTTGACAACGGGCTTTTCGGGCCCAAAAAGTTCTCGGGACTTTTGTGAAACAGGCCCCTTGTCAGGGTTTGCCTCTCATTCGGGTCTGAAATTTTCAGGCCATTCTCCGGCTCGACAGCTACCACTTAAGTAGCGTTCATTACTGTCAGAATTGTTTACACTGAAATTGTTTCAATCCGTCAGATACATGAATTAATGTGTTCATTAAATCCCGGCAGTGATGGTATTGAAAATGCTTGACTCGAGCCAGTAATGTTTCGTAAGAACTTTCGACTATGAGGTTTTGTGGGTGGGAAGTAACGGTGAATGGGATTCTTTGGTTCTTTTCCTTTTTCTGCGGCGATGTCTGTAGCAATGTTTCTCGATTGATCTCGCGGGAACGGTGTTTTCGTGTGTTGACCAGAGAGCTGGGAGGACCGCTTCTGTTATAGAACTGGCACATCTCCTCGGCTTTGTCGCAAAGATCAGACATTCGTCACAACAGAGAGCAGTACTTGAATCTAAGACAATCAAAAACAAAGAGTTCACTTTTCTCACGTGTTGTGGATGAGAGTGTGGAAGGTAACTGTGGGAATCTGCCGGTTTGTCACGTTTCGAGCGTTAGCCCTTCGTCAGAGCGAATGGTATTCGAGCATTCGCTCTGACAAAGAGCTAACGGTCGAAACGTCAGCTTTCTAAATCTTTCACGGTGGTAATTCAATCTTTATCAACTCGTTCGATAAAAACAAATTTTTGTTTTCATCTCTCCCACCGACGCAGCACCACAGTTTCTTTAGAAACTAGAAATCAGTTCGTAACGTACGATAGTGAATAAAAGGTAAAGGTCCTGATTTTACTATGGTAGCACGTTACAGTCAACTGGAGTGATAAACTTGTGGCCCTCGGTGCAACTCTCTTACCACCCTTCCTCCCACAATGCTCTGTTTTACGGGTTTTCAGAGCAACAGCTACACGGAACAGGGGGAAATCAAAACAGACGTCGATCGAATGACGGCGATCGAACGGACGACATTCCAGCTTAGAAGATCGACTAACCGACTGAGCTACGTCTGCCTCTAGACTGTTGCTGTCAGCTAAGAGTTTGATATCGAAAGAAGCTAAACAAGACACGGAATTTTCCCAAACCTTCCAACGCGAGACCACAGTTTCTTTAAAACTAAACCCTATATCCGGTCTTTACACGAGTCGTGACTCACAGAATTACCGACTTATATTGGCACGCCTTTAGTGCTCTGCTGTCACATTGGTGTCTATTTTCAACTGATTCTACCATTCGCTCTGACAAAGAGCTAACCTTCGAAACGTCAGCTTCCCAATTCTGTCGAGGGGGTAATTCAGCCTTGATCAACTCCCTTGATAGACCAAATTTTCATGATTTGATCTTGGACTGAATAAAACGAGACAAGTGACCCCTACTTAATGCCCCGTAAAAATGAATGGCCAATCCACGCGGTTGGTATTTTTCTCTCTTCCGTTTTTCTGTC
>BLFN01000333.1:2255396-2257896 GCA_014634225.1 Acropora yongei
TGTTCATCTTTCTTTCTATTTCATCAAGTATATTTAGCGTCGGTGATATTTGTTCCTCTCTTGCTATCAACTTTTCCATTAATTTTTATCGAGCTCTTGGTCTTCTTGTGACGCTTCGACGCCGTTGTCACTTCCGTGGCATTCTTCTTCGCTTTTCTTGCACTCTCTCGATCGCTTTTCATCAGGAGAAAAGTGTGTGTTTCCAGATGGCGAGCAGTTGTTAAGTTTATGTTTGATACTGGTAGGCTGTTTACAGACATCTATGGCTTCAACTTTACAAAAAGTATCAGTCCACGACCAGAGCCCTTCAGAACACGTCTACATAGCTTCACGTCGAGCCCCTATGGTTTCCTCTCAGGCTTTGTGGCCACGTTTTACTTTAAATGTAACATTCTTACCATTAATTTAGGCATAGCTTATATTTATTGTATTTTATTGCGTGGCAAATAAAATAACATAACATAAAAAAATAAAAAAAATAAATGTTCAGTGAAGACATCATTATAGAATTTGGTCTAGAGAAGCGTGCCTCAGCCAGTTCATAGGAAAATAAACTGGTTTCAACTGGAAACATACTAACATAGATAAAGACACAGGCAAACAAGAGCTGGACTAGGAACATGTAGATTAGAGCGATGGCGTAGGACGGAAAATGAAAGAGAACCTCAACAAAGAATATAATAGGAGAGTAAGATTGGTCCTTAGAACTGAACCCAGGGGAAGAAGCTTCAGAAACTATCAGCAGTCTTGCAGTCCATGTTGTGCTATATAGTTTTGGCATCATTGACTGGAAAATCTCAGAACTGAAGAGGAATGAGAGAAAAACACACTGTTGGGCATACACAAGATGTTACATCCTAAAATGGAAATGGGAAGGCTTTATATCCCAGGAAAAGATGGAGGAAGAGTTCTGATTGAAGTAGAATCAGCATTTTGAAACAGCAACAATAGGACTCAATCTCTACCTGAAGAACAAAGGAGGTGCTTGAACATGAAAGATCTAAAGCCAAAATTTCAACAACCAAGAATGCTGATGATGTAGCAATGTTGGAATTTGAGAACAGAGAAGACAAGTCGTCCTCAGTAAATGCTAAAGCCCTAAAACATATAATCAAGTCCAAGATAAAAGCAATGAAAGAAGGAGAGTGGAAAGACAAAGAATTCCATAGCCAGTACCCAAAGATACTGGAGAAGCCTCATGACTAGACACAATCACCTCTAACTTATTGATGGTAATCTGAAAGGAGGAAAAGAGGGGCTACAGTTAGTAGCTCAAGACCAGAAACACTGGAAACTACCTGAAAGTAAGATTTTGGCCAGCAACTGGAGAGCAAATGCAGAATGCGTCCACAGCATGAAGAGACAGTGGACCTCATGTATCTGGACGTGAGATATTAGCCAAAACAGAATACATCTCCAGGCACAATAAAGCTGCAGCATTTCTCCACTAGGGCATCTGCAAAACATCATGATGTCGAGATTACAGACAAGTGGTATGAGCAGGAGCTAGAGGTGGTGATGCACAATAATTTAGACTACACATCACCATTATGTGAGACATGCCCGTCTATACTGATAAAATAAATTTGTAGTTTCTAAAGGAACTGTGGTGGGGGAAGGAAAGTTTGGTTTCATCTGAAACAAATTGGTAAAGGTGGAATTGCCACCATGAAAGATTTGGAAGGTGACATTTCGAGCATTAGCACTTTGTCAGTGAGAGCGAATAGTGGAATGAATGAATAGAGGAATGAAGGTTATTGTGGGTTATTGGTTTTTATGAGGGTGTGGAAGAGCTATGCCACAGGTGGATATGTGGTGACATGAATTTTTGAATAAATGAATAGAATGAGAGGTGTTCGTTGATTCCATGTGGATAGAGTGTACCTTGTTGAAAGATGAAACGCTGGCAAGCTGATATACTAGAAACTGATAGAACTATAACTGCAAACAGACCGGACATCGTCGTTAGAGATTCAGTGAATTCCACCTGCAAACTGATTTATGACTATTCCATCAGACAGAAACATCACACTAGAAGAAATAGAAAAGAAAGCAAGTATAAAGACCTTGAACTAGAGATACAGAGAATATATATATAGTTGAACATATGGAGGACTTGTCTTTTTATGTCAACAAAAGCAAAGCGTGAATGATCAAGTTTTCAATGCAAAAGCAGGCTGGGTAAGACCAACTGTTTATCACCATATTGCGTCTTGTTTTTCTAAAATGCATATTTTTTCCAAAAAAATTAGTGACAAATGCCTTCATTGAAGATTTCTTGCAGAAGACAATACCATGCAATGTGAAGAATTTTTTGTAGCAAACTGTTTCATAAAGAAACAGTGAATTATTCAACAACAGTAAAGACAGAAGAGCAGCTCTTTAACAGTGAAAGATAGAGCACTGAATGCTTTTCCAACCTTTGAATCCAAAATGTGTGATTGAAGAATCCTTGCTGGAGGAGTTTTCAGATGTTTTAGCCGAGAAAATAGGAGACAGA
>BLFN01000333.1:2270396-2272896 GCA_014634225.1 Acropora yongei
CACATGTGAGCAAAAGAAGGCCGCTGACTGCACTTACCAATGCTAACTCAAACCATGCACTGGCGCAGGTGCATGAATGAACACAGAAAAATGCAAGGCAACGCAGACCCCTGCTGGATGCACTGATGCAAGTGCCTCACAAAACACCGCTGGGCACGAAGGAACATAGATATAGGCAAATGCACTGGTGTGTGTGCTTAACAATTCTGCACACCCTCAAGGGAACACAAACACTGTCTCTTGTAACTATGTTGAATTACATTTAACTGCATTTAAAATCAAAGAAAGAACTGCATTTAAAAACTTTTCATAGTTATGAGATGCAAATTAAAAAAATATCTAATATGCAAATTTGTCCCCCTTTTACCTTGAAAACCTAGCTAGAACACTGAGTACTGGAAAAACATTTGTGAGTAAAACTATCCAGAAAATATGAGATTAGGACAAGGCTACAAACACAAAACCAACAATTTAGCAAAAAGTCATTTGGGCCACATTAGTTAACAGCCCGTAGGGAAAGTAATTAAATAAATATCTAATAATAGCAATTATGTGGGAAATAATAGTGGTTTATTCACAATTCCAAAGATTTTGTACGAAATAAAATTGATTATGCTAATTGAACATGTGCAGATAAACCATGTTAAATTGTGTGGTTTGAAACCACTTCAGCTTGACTTTCATTTTGAACAATCTGCTATGTTGTATATGTTGCAGGTCAGATTGAACCTCAGGCCACAAGTCACAGGTCATTGTTTGTCAATACAGAAAGTATCCTAAACATTCATCAAAGCTAACCTTAGGCCTAGTTAGGCCTTAACAAACGTTTTTAGGCCTAATGTCCGCATCTGTAAACAGTTAGGATTGTTTCTGAATTGGTAAAACAATGACCTGTGACTTGTAGCCTGTGACTTGTTTTTTTTTGCCTGCCCCAAACTGACCTAGGTTGAAACAAGTTGATCTATTGTAAAACAATTGATCTAGACTGAGACAAATTGACCTGGTTTGGAAAAAAAATTGATCTAAGGAATAAAATGACCTGCAAGATACACACATATTTTAGCAGGGTGAAAGTTAGAATGATTGTTGCAAATGAATTTTTGCAAATGCAATTTGCATTTTTTTTGCAAGATAAATGATGAATAAGTATTGCTTTCAGTTTGTTGTTGAAATTTTTCAAGTACCCAAGTGTACTTGCTTTTGGCAGCTGCATGACCAGTGTTTCAACATCATCTAACCTGTTTGAAACTAGCACATACATATATACATAATAGATTTATGAAGCTGTGATACTTCTTTTCACAAAGGATATCCATCAAGCGTATTGTTCTATTGCCTCTTTTTTCAGGTCAGTTAAGGTTATGACAGCAGAATCACCTTTAACATCAGTTGATTTCATGTCTGATGGCGCAACACTTGCAGTGGGCTCAACTAGAGGTCAGTGGTCATCCTTTTGGAGGGGGTAGGGAGGGAAGTCTAAATGCCAACAATAATGAGATACCTTCAATGTAAGAGAGCTTATAAGTTAAGCATGTGGCGTTTTTGAGCCTCTCTTATTTAACATGGTTATTTTCTTTTGAAATCAGGCAGTTTGAACATGAAAAAGCCTGAGATTATAATTTTCTGCAGTCTGAACATAGTTTGATGCCACACTGGCTTTAATAAAATGATTGTAATTTAAAAAGTTATGATTCAAGCAAGACCCAACGTTTGGACACCCTTGTCTGACATCTTTATCAGGGGTCTGATTGTCTACCTGGCTGCTGCATCAACTGTGATCTATCGAGCATGTAATACACCTTAAAATACAGACATGGATGTCTGTTTTTTTTATTTTAATATATGCAGGTCATAGTATCAACACAATAATTTATCATAATATGATTTCTAGAACAGTCCCATTTGTTACTTTTATTATGTTTACTTTTATTTGTTTCCTAAAACTTAAATTATTTGCAGTCTTATCTTAATTATATTTTGCCTTTTTAAGTTGAGTTTGTGGCTTCAACTCAGTGACATTGCAGTTTACATCATTTAAATGGCACTTTGTTTCTTTTAAACTCAGGGAAAATCTACATATATGATCTGCGTAGTGGGTCCACAGCAGTGAACACAACAGTAGCTCATAAGACATCTGTCCAATCACTGTCATTCCAGTCAGCAGGCAAGGTTTGTTCTAGTGGTAGTTCCTTTTAGCTCTTTTATCATAAAATATTGCAAAATATCTGGGAAAGAAATGGCTGTTGCTGGGCCGTGGAGAAGGGCATAAGTTGGTTGCCCAGAAATCACATCATCTTTCACATTGGTACATTAGATTAAGAACATGCAGTTTGATCAAACTTTTGGTTTCAAACAATCCCAGTAATAGCTGTTATTACAGTTGTCAGTGCTTTTGACACATAAATGAGGATAGTGCCTCATTTTGTATTGACTCATTTAGCCTCATCTGCAGACACCAGTAAACAATAGAAGCTTTGCCTGCAGGCTCAGCTGTAATTAA
>BLFN01000333.1:2277896-2282896 GCA_014634225.1 Acropora yongei
TTTCCGTGGTCCAACTACTTCATACAATAACCTCTCAGTAAGTAATAGTTTTTTCACTTCTCCTTTTGTTCAATTTTGGTATCAAACAGGTAACATCAGTAAATGAAGGTGACATCCTGGTTATCCGGATTATTATTATTATTATTATTATTATTATATTAATATCATTCTTATGGCTCAAATTTATTAGATTCGATGTTCACTGGTCATTATTCAATTGAGGGAAAGCTACACTCAAGGACAAAAGTGTTGACACATTTTAGCTAAACAAACGCTTTCTATCCGCGTCCTTCCGTAAATTCAAAAAACGTCTTTTTTGTCGATAGCTTAACCCCCTCTCCCCCTTTTCAATTTTGAAATACGCTTCGTTGACACTGTCACGTGGTTACAACATTGAAAAGGGGAAAGGGAGTCGAAATGTGAAAATTGGGGATTGAAAAACTCACGCGTTTAACGAAACAGGTCTTTTTTGGGGAGGGCCTCCACTGCTTTTGTCCATGATTGTACCACATATAGTCTCATGCCTCAAGAACGTTTTTGCCAAATTCTTGCGGTTCCAAGCAATTTCCTTAAAATTTCCATTCATGCAGACACTCCAATTATCTGACCCGTACGAAAATTTGTGGCTTGACTGAGGGAGATTTGGGCCAGAAAGCTATTTTTAAGCCGAGAGAAAGGCAGACAACAATTGTGTCTCGCTTGCGCCATTGAACGAGACATAAGTCTGGTTTGTTTATCGCCGATAAAGTGGCGCCAGTGATCGAGAAAAAGTGAAAACCCATCCGTACGGAAATTTGTGGCTTAACTGAGCGAGATCAGATCGGGACCGATTCGGGCGATAAAGGTGTTGCTAAGACGAGAAGCGAGACAACCATTTTGTCGCGCTTGCGCGATTGAACCAGGCAATAGTCTGGTTTGATTATTGTCAATAATATGGCAAGCAAGAAAAAGTGAAAAGGCAGTTTATTCATTTACGCCGCTGTAACAAGACATTTGTCAGGCAGTATTATCGGTATTATTGGGCTGCTCATTTGTTATTCAATACATAAGTGATCCGCACTTGTCATTCGATAAGGAAAGATCAATAGAAATAGATCTGGGAGTACGTTAACTGTCACCTCTCAAAGCAATATTTATCCTCTCAAACACGCAAAGCAGAAACTGAACTCTGGCTGTCGTTCTACTGTATTACTTTTTCTGTATTTCTGTTCGACGAGTTCTTCCTCCTAGATAAAAGGTGAGCAAGCTATTTTTTACCGCGTTCAATTTTGAGGTAAAATGCATATATGGTTGCATATTTTTTCCAAGTGATACATTTAGCGTGATAACCACTCGTAGCTTGGTACGTTCAGGAGAAGCAATTTATCTTCCTCAGGACGGCATTATCCTGCTTGTCCAAAACAGGGGATAACAATTTAATATGTATTCTTAGTTATATGATTTGCTTTTCGCTGGACGGAAAGCCTTTACGAGGGCAGAGCACCGTTTGCGTTTTAACTAATATAACCAGTGATGAAATATTTGTAACCGCTTTTGGCGCGCATTTAGTTTAACTCTCAACTGTGCATTTCACCCAAATATCCGAGTCTCTACACAGATGCAGAGCATTTCTTCTCATTTAGGACACTAATCAACCAGAACAAGACAGCCTCCATTTGCTCTACTCAATATTATCGGAAACATTTTACCCTTTTATGAAGTAGATTTGGACAATGTATAATGATTTAAAATAAATGAGAAACTGGGAATGAACACCTCGCTGTCTGATGATAGGTCAGTCTGTGGAAACCTGGCTACTAACATGCTTACCGGAATGGACAATTCGAATGACTGCAGTCGCATTTAGTTCTCTGCTGAAGGCTGGGTACTTTTTTTTTTAAGTTACCCAAAAATCAAGCATTGTTCTGTCTGATATAATTGTCTCACACAATGGTGACAAGGGTGATGTGTTGTGTAGTTGGTCTTGGTCGAGAATCGTGCGATAGTCGACCCATGTACATGTATCGGTCAGCACTCAGTCATGTTGTTGAAACTGTGTGCATTACGTTAGTTCCCACTTGTTTGTTGTGAAAGCATTTTTGGCATTGAAAATACAGAGTTGATTGTGAAGTACATGCGGGAGAAGAAATCATAGGCTGCAAACTAACGTCACGGCCATAAAAATGTCTCGTTCATTGGCGTGATTTTTTTTTTTATGACCTGAATCTCGCTTGTTTATCGCTCAGAATATTGCCCTAATGTCAGAGTAGTACAAATGTCTCGCTCATTTATCGTTCAATTTTTATCGCTCATGCCAGGCTGATGTATCGCTCATCAGCGAGACTTTTTATGGCCCGCGTCTTGTCCAGAATTTTCGTACGGGAGCTGAGTTTATTCGTTTACGCCACTTAAACGAGACATTTTTCAGGCTGTATTATCGGTGAAACGTAGCCTGCTCACTTGTTATTCCATACATAAGTGGTCCTCAAAAAAACTGGGAGATCAGTTGAAAATGATCTGGGTGTACCTGTCACCTTTCAAATCAATTTATCCTTCCAAAAACGCTCGCCTGACCGTCCTTCTATTGCATTATTTTCCTGTATTTCTGCACATTTAGTCCGTCTTCGTGGGTAAAGGTGAGTACTTGCTTAAACCAATTTTTACGACGTTCACTTTTGCGTAAAATACATTTGCTTGCATAAATTTTCCAAGTGATACTGTTAGCGTGATACCCTCTCGTATCTGGAGGGGTTAGTTCAGGTAGTTTGGCATATTCAGGAAAAGCAACCTTAAAGCAAGCTATCTCAGGACGGAATTATCCTGCTTGTCCAAAACGGAGGGTAATAATTAAATATGTATTTTTAATGATAGGATTTGCTTTTCACTGGAGTGATGTTTGCCCTCTGGCTAAACCGATATTGTTTGCATGTAACCGCTTTTGGCGCACATTTCAGTTTAACTGTGAATAATTTTACCCAAAGATCTGAATCTCTGCTCAGATGAAGAGCCATTTCTTCTCATTTAGGATACTAACCAACGAGAACAAAACATCATTTATTTGCTCTACTCAATATTGTCGGAAACACTTTTCTCTCTTATGAGGTACATAGATTTCCAACAATGTATATGATGATTGAAGTAAATAAGAAACAGCTAGGGAACAAACACCTCAGCATTTGATCACATGCAGATCACTCTGTGCAAAGGCTAACCAAAAGTGAACCCTTTGAATGACAAGACTGAACTGTCTTATTGTGTTCTATGTTAAAACCTAGGAAATTTTTATCAAAAGTTACCTTAAAATAAAACATTTTTCTGTCTTATCGGATGCATCCTTACGCAACGATGACGAGGGTCGTGTTTACTATCGAATTGGTTTTTTTCAGATGAGTTGATAAAGGTTAAATAACCACCGTGAAAGATTCAGAAAGATGATGTTTCGAGCGTTAGTCCTTCGTCAGAAAGGAACTTTATTAGTGTTAATTGGGGACACTGTAGACTGAAATTAACAATTAACACAAATCAAATCTAAGTTTGGTTTTTGAGGAGAGGGGAAACCGGAATACCCAGAGAAAACCTCTCGGGGCAGAGTAGAGAATCAACAAACTCACATATGACGCCAGATCTGGGAATCGAACCCAGACCACATTATGTACCAGTCAATTCCAAAACCGCCCACCCTGTCCCATTGAGCATGATTTTTTTTATGTCCTTAATCTCGCCCATTTATCGCTCAGAATATCGCTAAAAGGTCAGACCAGTGCAAATGTCCAGCTCCATTTTCGCTCAGTCACCGCGTCAGAACATAATGTGAAATTGGCTGGTCATTCTCAGAATTGAGTCGGACAATGTACGGTGACTGACTGTGATTTCCAGCACTGACCTAGAAACTCTGGTTAACTGGAACGTTCCCTTGGAAGAGGATTACAGCAATTAACCATGGGTCTCGCTACTTCTTTTCATGTCTCAGGGACTGTTCATAGTATACATGCAGGTCCCTATAATTAAGTCCTTTGAATGTGCTTGGTCTTGTCCTCAAGTGAATTTTGAGACGTGTTGAGATTATTCCCATTGCTCCTACTACATCCCATATCACTGTCAGTCCATAAGTTTGCTCTCTTGTACTTCATATCCTTGTATTTTTAATAGCTGTTATTACAGTTGAGCCTACAGGCAAAGTCTCTTTTGTTTTAAGGCTACAAACAGACCCATTAGTGTCATTGATATATCAATAGACGAGTTTCATAAAGAGAACTTTACTCAAGCTTTTTTATACTATTGTATTAAGCAAAAAATCCATTTTCTTATCCAAAACATGAATTTTTTCGGTTTTTTTTTTGGCATGACTACTTTCTCTGTGTTCAATTTTTTTCTTTCTTTCAATAAAAGCAGTCCAGAATTGGGACTCATATTACACACTACACAGTAGTAAACATGGTACTCTCTAGTTTCCTTGAATACAACCACATTATTATTGTAATAATAATAATTGTTATTGTTATTAGTCAAGTTGTAGTGGTAGCATATACCAGTGATGTCCAGTTTAGGGTTAACCATTTCTTAATTTTTTTGTTTAGTAAGCCCTGATAACACACCAAGTGTGTAACTTTAATAGCCACATTCAGAGACAAACAGTCAGGGAACACACGACACTCTATAGAGCATTTAAAAGCATACTAATTCCCCGAAGGGAATATCAAAAAGTGAAAACAACATTATTTTCTTCATCTGTATTATGGCTGTGTCTTGTTTCAGTCACCAAATGGATCTCCATCTGCAATCAGGAGACCAGGGGAAGGGACGGAGATCAGAAGTCAAATGTCAAACGGACCAGAATCACATATTGGTGAGGAGTAAAGCAAGCAAAAATGTTTGTTCAATTTTTAGCTTGATGTACAAATTTAAAATGACAAAACAGGGTTATTCAGGTGTGGATGCTCTTTTTTGACCAAGGAAAAAGGTTATTTTAACAGTATTTAAGATAGTCACTCAAAGAAGAGTGTTTAACTAGTGACATGAAT
>BLFN01000333.1:2372952-2375452 GCA_014634225.1 Acropora yongei
CGAGTATTCTCATCTCGATCTCTCTTTTGAAGTGGAGCAGGTCCCGATGTCGTCATTGTATTGTTATCCCGCTCTCCCGATATGTTGAACCCTCAATCAGAATGTGAAAAAAGCAACTTTCAATTTTCAATGTTCATCTGGGTGTTTTGTAAAGTAAGTATGTAAACTTGAATATATCGGTATAGATACAAAAGCAGCTCGTTTGCATAATCAATTTTTAATGTTTTCCGGCAGAGAAAGCAGTATTTCAGGTGAGGCCGATAAATATTGTAGCCAAGAGGGAATTTTTTTTTCCACCAAACTTCCCGTCTAGAGATGCTCCGAAAAAGTTGTCTGCACAAAGAAATCCAGTTAGACATGCCATAGTAGAGTTTTATTCCCCGTATGTTTTTAGTGATTCAGCATACGGACCTCAGCTTTTAACGTTAGCCACCAAATTGTATCGATCTGGCGAGGGCCCAAGGAAGGGGGCAATATGGCGGCATACGTCCTTACGGTAAAATACGCTAGCACTAAAAGCTGACCTGGGTCAGCACTTTAAGACAACCTGTCCTGTATTGGATGAAGTCGAAAAACTATATATATACGTCATTATCTTGATATTGAGGAAGCATTTGTCTTGCAATTGAGTTGGTCGCAATGTTTTGAGAATTCCAGAATTGATTTTAGTTTTCAACAAGATGTCATGATTGGCAATGTCTGGCTGGTTTTGATTAGTTTAAAAGACCATCTGCCGATATGCAAATTGTGTGACCCTTGTGTGCCAAATCTATAGCCAGCCGCTGTAGAAAAAGCAACTAGTTGCCGTTCTCGACTCGCTACGTGATTTTAATTTACACTTTGTGCAATTGATTTCTTATTGGTCAATGATGGCACCCGCATTTAAACGTTGCCACATTATTAAGTTCAGACAAAAATACTTCTATTCGTGAAAAACGTGTTGAAAGTTGGAGGGGAAAATAAGTTGTACTCTCATAATGGTGAAATTTTAGCAATGTAAACTTAACGACAATAGAAAGTACATATTAAAGTAAACACGTTTTGGTGCTCTCTGCTTAAACTTTCATGCGCTTTTCTATAATGTGTAGTTAAAGTGTGTTGTGTTGTACTTACCTCTTATTGGCTTATTTCATTTTAAATTAAATTCACCGTCTCACAAGGCCAAAAATGCCTGGTTGACAAAGGCGCAGGCCTGATGCAATTGATTGGGGCATGCGTAGTACGTATTTCTTCCTGTCTTTGTGCGAAACCTTGTTTACGGTTGATTGGAGTGAAATTCCATTTCGCGCCTTGATCAAAGTACACTAGGTCGTCCAGACGAAAGGCTAAAAAGAGCTCATAAGGGTCAAATTACCAACGTAACAAGGTTGCGGAACTGACGTTTCGAGCGTTTAGCTCTTCGTCAGGGAGAAGAGAGGAATTGTATCCACTTGAGCTATGTCAACTTCAATTTGACCCCAGTCATATCGTTTGATACCGAATTCTAGTGTTCTACTTCCCAACGACGCAGCACCCCAGTTTCTACAGAAACAGGGACCCATGAGATGGAGCCCCCATCTCTATTAAATTCTTGAGTCAACCCTTTCCCGAGTAGATTGAATCTTGACTCCAAGGGCTTGAATGGGAGATGGAGGCTCCATCTGATGGGCTCCTCACAGAAACTAATCCCTTTATTCAATAGACGTTTCCGGGCATGTCAACCCTCCTAGTTTGGCCGGGAAACACGCGGTTTACTTTCTATTCTCACGATCTCCTGACGACTTGAAGACCCGAAATCTCGCGGTTTTTTCAGAGAAAAGTCAGACCGTTGTAACTTGTGGAAAAAAAGCCTTTGAAGTCTTTTGTCAATGTCAAACGTGCGCGGAACAATCTTTCTTCGTGTATGCCCTCATTCGGCGATTCAAAGGCCGTTAAGTCAAAGTAAGCTTGGCTGGTACGACTGGCTGGCCTCGTCTTTCCTACTAACTTTTTTCGGAAGCAGTAAGGCTAGTTTCACGGCACTTGCTACCTGTACTTTAGCTCAAATAAAAGACCATTTTCAGTCCGGCTGATAGACAATTACCACATTCCACAAGGTAAGTTTTAGCTCGTGGAAAACTATCGGGATGGTTGGGGAATCAGATGTCAGGTGTAAACAATGGAAGATTTGTACTCGATTTCCGATCGTCTCAAGTTCGGCAGGCGCTTTCATGCATTCATTAAGTGGTCGTTAAGAATGCTCTTATTCGGAAGAAATCGTAAAACAGAAAAATGTATTACACTGCATTTGCAACCACTCTATAGGCTTGATAATTCCTGACACAGTTTCTTACTTACTCCACGAGCTTACCACAGGATACCTTTGATTCAACTATGCTGTCGTGTGCCAGCAAAGCAAATTCGTGCATTGTGCGCATGATAGTCAAACTGAGTTACTGGGTAAAGCCCATCGCAAACAGCTCTCAAGACATCACTAATATTAATTAAAATGGACACTGCGTTTCTTCCATTAGAAGAGAAT
>BLFN01000333.1:2938833-2941333 GCA_014634225.1 Acropora yongei
CTTCAAACCAACGGAGACATTCCAATACACGTTCTTCACATCGTGTCACCCACCGGGAGTGAAGAAAGGCTTTGTAAAAGGCAAAGCCCTAAGACTGCTTAGAACAAACTCTTCAATGAAAACATTTGAAGAAAACATTACACAATTTAAAAAGCACCTTATGGAGAGAGGCTATCCACAAAATTTTATTAACAACGCACTCTCAGAAGTGAGGTTTGATCAAAGGACAAAAGCCCTCCTCCAACGAAACGAAACAAGAAAACGAATCTTGCCCTTCATAACACAATACCACCCGGCAGTTCCAAACCTCAAAGAAACCTTAACGAGGAAGTGGTACCTAATACAGCAACAACCATTGCTAAACCGAATTTTCAAGGAGCCGCCCATAATATCATATAAAAAAGGACGCTCCCTTAAAGACATGCTCGTGAGAGCAAAAATATAACAAAGGCGAGAAAACCAAACCACGTATTCCGGAGCCGCGTTGGCCTGTCAACCATATTAACACGTCTCAATTTGATGCTTGTCACCCTCAAGTCGTATTCTTTTATTTACACATCGCTTTTTATTTCATTATGCGTTTGCAACCTTTTTCTAAATTCATTATAAGCCCCTCCAGATAAACGACCCTCCGCTTGTTCGATTCCCTCTACCATGGGTTTGGAATCTCCAGCTCTTGAGCTTCCGATTCAATACCGAAAAAAAAAACCTTTGTCGAGTGATGTTAAATCCGAGGTTGAATTAGAACAGATCACACCCCCCCTACTACTACGAGTAATCGAGCTCGATAACCAAGGAACGGAGCTCGTTATTTGGAGCGCGATTGACGATCGAGCTTGAATAGGATCTTGAGGTCGATTAACCTGATTCGAGCTCGGTTGCCCAAGAGCAAAAACTGATCCGTTTCGGAAACCGTGGTGCATTCAAACACCGTCCTCGGTCGTAGTGTGATGGTGTACGATTGTTTGGTCGTACTCGGTATGTGCTGAACGAGCTCGTTTGACCAGAAACCTCAAATGATCCCGCCTCCTGAAACATGTCTCGCAAAGCCATTGCATACAAGCATCGGATACGAAAGAAATCGTTGAATAGATTGTACTACTGTGGCTATCCCGAAAACATAAGCCCTTTCAGCGTACACTAAACCGCATAGGTTCATTAAAAAGAAAAAGGTCAAAATACAATAAAAACAAAGACCTTGCGCCGCTGGGTGGGAAGACGATGGTTAAAATTGGAAATTCGAAATGGACAATACAAAATTAAAGAAACGTCTCATAGAGAGACAGAATTTCGCTCAAACGTACCTCGACATCTTTACAAGTAAATGACAGAGCTGTGAACAACTTATTTCAGTCAAATCCCCAAAAACCACTCCTCGCTTCTCTCAGTTACGTGAGCAATACCAAAATTGATTGACATTCGAGTCTAGAGATAATGACAATTTTTTTCACACTTGTCACGAAACACATCACAGCGCATGGACATCGTAGCCCGCAGTGGTCAATAACAAAACGGAACATCAGAGAAGTTATTCATGTGAATAGTGGGTATCACTTCTATGCCTCCTTCCTCATTTTTCTTTTTTTTCAAGACAAAAAACAAACAAAACAGAGTCTGCAGGCACCCCTACTGAAAGGAGAATGTATCTTTTTAACACGCGATTAGCCGCCAGAATCCTTTCTGTTATTAAGGTTTTCATAAGAACTGACAGTTATATAATCAAGGCAAGTTTTCACTCAGTCAAAAAGCACAGTATTACCCAACAAAAACGTGCGATAGTATACCAAAAGCCCGTTGAGAAATTTACCTTAGAGAGCGTTTAAAATATTCGCAATGGGATACAAAAATTTTGCATCGCCAGTGTGAGAAATTCGCCGAAAGGATCCTTTTAAAGCGCGATTAACCACTCGAATTGGGCAGAAATGTTTTCTTCTGCAGTCAAACTTTCCTCGAAAACAGAAACTTATTAAATTGTGGCAGATTTAAAGATCCGATTTCTACTGTGGGTCGCCCGGGTAAAAATTACCCGCTTAAACTATACTATAGTACACGAAGGGACAAAGAAATTCACCGAAAGGAGCCTTTTGAAGAGCGATTAACCACTCGAATTGGGCGGAAATGTTTTCTTCTGCAGTCAAGCTCTCCTAAAAAACAGGAACATATTAAATTGTGGCAGATTTAAAGATCCGATTTCTGCTCTGGGTCGCCCGGGTAAAAATTACCCGCCTAAACTACACAATAGTACACGAAGGGACTGAGAAATTCACCGAAAGGAGCCTTTTAAAGCGCGATTAACAACCCGAATTGGGCAGAAATCTTTTCTTCTGCAGTCAAGCTTTGCTCAGAAACAGAAACTTGTGTAATTGTGGCTGATTTAAAGATCCAATTTTTACTCTGGGTCGCCCGGGTAAAAATTACCCCGCTAAACTATACTATAGTACGCGAAGGGACTGAGAAATTCACCGAAAGGATCCTTTTAAAGCGCGATTAACCACTCGAA
>BLFN01000333.1:3256895-3259395 GCA_014634225.1 Acropora yongei
ACTTCAAGGAAATACAATGACACTAACATGGTAAGTTTGAAAATCAGATAACTTAAAGTCATCCTCCAACTTTCATTGGATCAACGCAAGATACTGTTCTCTAGCATCTGGGATAATATGTGGCTGGCTAATCCTGGCTAAGCAGTAATAATTTTCATTCCTTTTGATCAGAGATGGAAGTTGATTATCGGGAAACTTGTTTTAATTTTGAAGTTTTAATTCAATTACTTTTATATCCACAGCTTAAAAATTGAGATGCCTGTTTCCTAATGTATCAAAATTTTATTCTTAAAGTGCCACTAGCCCCCAAAATGTTTTGCAAATAAATAAACTTTCAGTACTTCCCCAATTACTTGGGCGACAGAGTTTTTTGGCCCAGACTTTTCCTTTAGATGTTGTACCTTTTCAAAGTTAGGCCCTTTTTTGCCCCATGGATGACAATACAGGAGAGTGGGTCTAGTTTACTTTGTGATGTCATCTCAGTGTTTCATTCACATGCAGGAGAAGATAGATATCTATAGCTTCTTGTTGCAGTTTGTTATGTTCCAGTTCAAGTTTCAATTGTGTGCACTCAACACCCAGTTGGCCCTGTTTGTGTTTTTCCTCATTAACACATCCCAGTGGGAGTGCGACATTGTTCAGTCATTCGTTTACATACAATTTGGGTTCTATTCCTGCAGTCAACAATTTCTATGCACCCAGCAGGTTTTCCTCAGGCCCTTAGCCCAGCGGGGGGCATGGTCATACTCCTGTTATGTCACAAGGGCATCATGCCAGTGCCTCAGCTGTCTTTTTTGAAGGTCCTCACACATCTTCTGAGCCTCATCCTCTGTGTGGGATTCCTCCTACAATTCAATCTCTCTTGCCAGCCAGTGTTACCCCAACCCAGGGCCTAAGCCCTTCTTTTTCAGGGCAGTTCTCTCCTTTTTGCCCTCCATCAGTGATAACCCGCATCAACACAGGCAAGTTGGAGTTGGAGTTGGAGTTACTTGGACATCCAGATCGCTCAGTGGCTGATTATGTTCTTACAGGTCTCCACCATGGCTTTTGCTTGCCCTTCAACCCAGCAGCAGTGTGCCTCAGATCTGCATCTCTGAACATGTCTTCAGCCTCACTCCAGCCGGAGGTGATTGATGATTACTTGCTGGCTGAAATGGTTAAGGGCAGGATATCTGGCCTTTTTTCGGCACCACCTCTTACCAACCTCTATAATAGTCACTTTGACGCAATTCATCAGGTGGGAAAATGGGGTCTAATACTCAATCTTTCCAGTCCACCCGGGGGCAGTGTCAATGACGGCATTCAAAGGGAGCCTTTTTCTGCACAGTACATGTCAGCGGATGACATCGTTGATGGCATCATAGATCTTGGACGTGGACCCTTGATGGCAAAATATGACATTGAGAACACTTATCGTATTGTACCTGTCCACCCTGAGGACCGTTTTCTTCTCGGAACGTGTTGGAAAGATAATTATTTTCTTGGTTGATCTGGGCTTGCCTTTTGGTCTGCCCTTGGCTTCTTTCATATTTACAACCATAGCCAATTTACTTGAATGGATCCTCAGACAAAACTACATTGTTGGTTTCATCAAGGATTACTATTAGATGACTTTCACACTATGGGCCCTCCAAACTCACAGTGGAGTATCCTAATTCACCCAGACAAACTTGAAGGTCTGTCAACTACCCTGACAGTCCAAGGCATTGAACTGGATCCACTTGCTCTCCATGCGAGGTTACCCAAAGATAAATTTGACCACGTTACCAGCCTGCTGAATGATTGGCTACGAAAAAAACACTGCGAGCAGAAAGAACTGGCATCACTTATTGGTCATCTACACCATGCTTGCAAAGTGGTCCCACAGCAGATGATCGATCTTTCGGCAGCCTGCAGAAGGGATGACCATCAAATTCGTCTTAACAGCGACTTTCACCTGGACCTCTTTTGGTGGCAGGACTTCTTTCACTCCTGGGATGGTACCAGCTTCTTCCTTTCCCCTCAGTGGGCACCACTACCTTACTTTCAGGAGAAATTTCTCTATTGGCTGCCATTTTATGATTGTGATCATTAATTTTGTGATTGCCATTTATGAATGGAAAATCTTTTATTGACATTCACAAGATTATTTCCAAAATCAATTCCTCATTTTATACAAAAGTTTCATCTGACAAATCTACTGTATATAATTCTTTACTTCACTCAACCATTGTTTTGCTTCAAATCTCCCATTCACTTTTCTCTCGTTGATCTTAGTGTTGTTTCGTTATGTATTTTTTTTTGTATTTTTTATTTTATATATATAAAACATTTCTGTGTTAAGGTTTAAATAGACCAGCCTGCAAGATTTAACTACTTTCTTCCTGTGCACCAGTCTAGTATTATTGTAACAGGACAAAATTAATTTAAAAAAAAAATAGAATTGCTGCCTATGCTTTTGTTTGAACTGTTGTTTCAACTGTGAAAGATAGAATGGCATCGAATGTGCCTTTGATGCATG
>BLFN01000333.1:3318235-3323235 GCA_014634225.1 Acropora yongei
TACCAAAGGGTTGATTTTGGCTGGCCATAGTTTGCGACAGAAATATTAATTTCTTCTCTGAAGAAAATGTGTCCAAGTGTCCTTCGTCAGAAACATTAAGCAAAAGATTTGTAGGTTGAAGTGAAAGTGAGGGTGAAAAATCATATCTTCATTTCAGTTTTACACTAAATTTTCTTCAAACCATAGTATAATAGTTATTATTATTCATTATGGGAGTCTAGTAGACAAAGAAAATTGAAAATCAAAGTACATGTTATGTTGGATTCAATTTTAGCCAAATTTCATGTTGACATGCAACCCATACAGGACATTGAAATGAAATGATGAAACCATGTTGAATTGTCCTTTGAAAAGTTTGTGATTTTGAGCATTACTTGTGTGAATTAAGTCGCATGAAAAGGTGTCTGTCTTCACATGACACATGGTTAAATTAATAAATCTTGTAGCATTGTGTAGATTTTACGCCTGACAGGAATTATTCAGATTGGATTGGAGGAACCTTGCATAAATACTTTTTGTTATTAATTAAACAATATCGCATCCTTACAGATACTACAATAATTAACATATTGCATACAATAGTGTAATGCAAGTAACAGTTTGAGTATTTTAGTAGTTTGAATTCTACTACCCCAGGCAAAGATTTTGGACTTAAGACTTTGACTAGCCAAAAGGATGTTATAGCCATTGTCATTTTGTATCAAAGAAGCTGAGAAGAGTCAAGTTGCAACCAGCTGACGTTTCAAGCAGCCCTTCATGAGAGCTCTGATGAAGGGCTAATTCTCCCAAATGTCAGGCTCACATGCTTTTTTTGGTGGTAATTTCAGTCAACCCATATCAACCACATTTTCATGGGCTGCTTCTCAACCAAAATTAGTTGTACTGCAGTATATTTAGAAGCCAAATTTTTCATAGTGAAGATATTGTGCTTGTAAATGCTTCCTTTTCACCTTCGCAGAAATGGCAGTGAGAGAGATCAAAATAGTTAGTGAACAATATTATTACACCACTCTGGTAACCAATGTAAATCTTGTCCTTTGGAGTTAAGAAGGCGGGTACCTGTAGCATGGACTGCAAATATTGTCAGATGTCCGACAATCTCAGTTATGGCTGTTAAAATCTGCAAGCAACTGGTGTAATCCAACTTCACCAGTACTATAAATAATAATGTTAGGGACGTTTTGACCTTCTGGACCCAGTAACGTTCAATAATAATTATTATTAAGGTTCCACGGGATAACTTAGTATGTTTTAGTGAAGCTCTGACAAAGGGCTAATGCTAGAAACGTCATCTTCCCAAATCCTTCACAACAAGAGATTTCTAGTTTCTAAAGAAACCATGGTGTTGCATTGGTGGGAGAGTACGTGAAACATGAACATTTGGTTTTATCAATCAAGTTGATAATGTTTGAATTGCCTGTGTGACTGATTTTGAAAGCAGACGTTTCAAGTATTAAACCTTCACCAGAGCTCTGACAAAGGGCTAATACTCGAACGTCACCTTCTCAAATCCTTCACGGTGGTAATTCAACCTTTATGAACTCATTTGATAAAGCAAAATTTTCATGTTATATCTGCTGGGTTGCACTTTTGATTGGACAAATCACTATCCACTGAGTGACTCAACAGGTTTTGTTAGTACTTGTCCAGTGGATAGTGATTTGTCTGTTGGATAGCACTTAATCCATTGAAGAAAGCACTCTCCACTTAATAGAAAAGAAAACTTAATAAGCTTGAGTTGTTCTTATCCATGGGATAGTCACGTAGCTGTTGGATTCCACTATTCAATCTTTGAACGACTGGGACCTGTAGTGTTACCTACAAAAAGTTAATGCTCTTAAAATCGTTTTGACAGCCCTGCTCATTGTCTGCTCTTTTGTACGCTACTGATTATTTTGGAGCTCAATTGTCGGGAAGCTCTCTTAGTTTGGCTTTGCAAGCTACCTTAGGGACATTTTTGCAAACTTCAGATGAAAGTATACATGTATAAACGGAATGAATGCAAAAAGGGTAGGCAATCAATAATTAATTATTCTTTTTTTTTATGTTAAATAATCTCACTAACCTTGTTTTATAGCGACTATTATTGTCAATGTTATGCATGTCAAGGAAGCCAATGACTCTAATTAGCATGAACATGAAATAAAATAATTAATATGGGTGGCGTTTTTATATTCATTCAATCTGCATGGCCAAAATCTGTTCGCATATATACGTGATAAGGTAGACCAGCTAGTGAGAATTATCATAACAGCTATGGTATGGGTACTGGTAAATGAGGCGAAAAAAGACCTAGAGATAAAGTGTTATGAAATACAACATAAACAACACTACCATTCCAGTAGCTATAACTGCTATTTGCCCTGAGAACTAATGTGAGAAAAGCATAGAACTTAATGTTCATTCTGAATTTGTCCTGAAAGTCAACTGAACTCATGCTTTTCCACAACCTGGTCATTGTGTGAAATTTATTGTTACGGTAACTGCGTCATAAATGATTTGGGTATTGCTTTAAAAGCAGAAATTGATTACACATGCTGAGAGCTATATCATATTTGGTGTGATTTTTTTAAAACACTTAAAACACTCAGATAATTAGGATCAAAGTACAGTAAGGTTCATTTCATGGGAGTTTAGCTTTAGTAGGTAATCATGATAAAAAATATTCTCCCTTTTTGTTAGCACAGCACAACAGGTTAAAGAGTCTTTCAAACTTTTAGAGCACTGATGAGTATTGCTAGTAACATCTACTCAGTACATTACTATGATGTGGAATAGAAGTTTTCTGCATTTTATAGTCCACTTCATATGCTGTCAGATAGTTTTGCGCTTACGTATTTTTTAATACAAGAATTAGAGTTAATGAATGTGCAGTGCATTTCATTAAGTTTTTTTCTTTAACCAGTTGAATTTTCAACAATTTCCAGGCCATTTTAGATGGTAATAACTGATATTAGAAAAGGTAAATTTTGCAGGTTACTGCCTGAAAAGGCGAGCACTTGATAAGAAATTAGAATGTGGAACAATAAATTTAAGTTTGTAAAGTGTAGCTTCTAATTGCGTCATAGTGTTTCTCAAGATTTGAGTAATAACTCTTCTCTTTGCTCTTCAGATTGACATTTTTTTCAAGACTTAATTGAGACTATTCAATATTATTGCATGTATTTGTTGAGTGCATATCAGAGAAATGAGCGCATAGGCTATAACAGAGGTTGTATCCACAAAGTGTGAATGGAATGGTGTTTAGGAAATTGAATTGTTAGTTCCAAAATTGCTTGTTTGCCTGTGTTTTCATATGTATATTCTGTTTCAAAATCACTAATCTAATAGAATATGGTGTATGAGCTGGCTGATAACCAATATACTTGAAGAACATTTTTCATGAAGTGTTACACTGTAAATGAGCACAATTCAGGCATATAATTATGTAGTTTTCTGAAGATTGTATGGCACAGTAAATTTCTATTTTCCTACATTTCCTCTTTCTGTTTTTTTATTCATAGTTTTCCTTCTTTGCCTTTCATAATAAGGGATAGTACATATGTCACTGTAATCTTTCTCTAATCTTATTCTTTCTTTATTTCAGAGATCTGAGTTTCAATGAACTCACCACATTGGACATAACAAAGCTTTCAAGGCTTACAAAGCTACGAGTATTGTAAGTGTACATTTTACTAACTAATAATCATCATCATAATTTAATCACAAGGTACACAATCTGTAATAATTATGTTGGGTTGGGATTCAAGACATAAACCCCTGTCTCCCTCCACCCTGGTGTTTTAATGGGAAGCTGGGAAATATGCTGCTGGAGGAAGATGGTAACCCCTGGTTGCTCTGGCATCCTGTCCAGGGAAGAGCAGAAAATACTCCCAGTTCCTTCATTGTACATAAACCAGGATAAGCTCTGGCTATGTAGGCCATAATGGACTATGTGCGACTTTTTTCCTTATTTTTTTTTACTCCAGCTTAGTTAAAATTGATTTTCTTTTTTAGACTACTTCATAAAAATCAACTCAGGGAAGTTCCACCATGGCAGGCTTTGCCTTCATCTCTACAACGCCTCTATCTGTAAGTGACTAAAATCACATTTTCAGGTTCTTCTTATATTTTCAACTTTCATCTCGTTATGTTTTCTTGGGCTATAGCTTATTCTTGTGTCATTATCTTACTGTGAGCGGCAGTTTAAAACAGCTAAATTAAATGGCTTTGAAGGTAACACCAGTGAAAATTACAAATTTTCTGGGTCCTGATTGGCTAAATAACGGGAGACTGAACTGACCAATCAAATCTAGCGTTAAAAGTCTTTTGTGAAAACAATGATGGTGTTTCCGAAAGAGAAATTCTGCAGGGGCAACTCTGTAAAAAAAGAAATGTTCAAGACGAAATGAAAAAATCAAGTTTAAAATCAGGTCTTAGTTTCATACATATTATTGACAAACCAACCACTGCTGTACGCAAGGCTGGGGCATGAGGTAGTCAGGGTGTGAACTGTGGCCAACCAGCCAGTCGATTGATCATGTACAACCATTCAATCCAGGCACCTCTCGCAATCGTTGACAGATGAGACCCTGGTGATGATAAGGCTGCAGTGAACCATGTGAGGTAGCACTTACATGTTAGGTGACTGCCGACATAAGTGCTTAATTGATTACTGCTCCCTGACTATCCCATTAACTTGTCAATACTTCATGGGAGGGTACGTGCCATAATTATACCAAATGAGGCAATTGGCAAAGGCAACGATTGGCAAGAGGTAACCATGGTTGATACTATTCTTTTTTGTCCAAAAATGTAATGATTGTTCCAAAACAAGAAAATTATCATACACCTGTTCCCAAGTCCTGCTATGTAAAGTAATTGCTGTGGAGCGAGCGTAGCAAGCAAGCAGCAACGTAATCAGGATTTAAGAAGAACATATTGTGTAGAAGTGGGCACGAATTCTTGAACTCACCACCTTTTACCAGAATGCATTACATTTAACCAGAGAGCATTGCACC
>BLFN01000333.1:3335735-3338235 GCA_014634225.1 Acropora yongei
CACTCCTTGGTTAACTTTTAACTGAATCTGGGATTAGCGTTAATCGGCTTTTGAACGAACGGGCCCAGAATTTAAGACTGCCTTGGACTACCTCACATGGATGATTCGACAGCAATAGCAACGGCAACATTAGAGAGCTTTAGATTCTAGGACGAGAACGACTGTGCTTTCGAGATTTTCTCATAGAACAACAGTGAGCGCGCGCAAACCAGCGTCATTTTGGCGGGAAAAACGTGATACTGTCGTCATTTTTCTACAAGGTTTTTGCACAAATGTGGCGTCAAAGCAAGTCAGGAACAGGGTAGCAGTTTTGGCATTTTTCGATCAGCAAAAAGGCTCCGTCACCAGCAATAAGAATAACTGAGCAACTTATACTGCTAACAAAAGAGTAAGATTAATCGTCCGGGTTATAAATTTTTTTAAGTGTTTTTGCTAAAAGCGGGCAGTCAAACGTCCTCGTCCTCGAATCTAAAGGTCCCTATTAATAACTATACAACAAGAATAGCAGAATGAAATCTGTGTGCACTGCAAATTTTGTTGAATTGTTGTTCATGTTTGATCATCCACAAACTTGAAAGTTTTTGTGCAGACTTCACGAACATTATGGCTTCGATTTGTAAATATTTGACGATAAAAACTTGCGACAAAACGTTGCTTAATAACATTGTAAGATTTAAAAACGATAAAAGGCTATAGAAAGCTAAAATCGACGACGTTTCGACGTGAACAAAACGTCATTATCAAGTCAAGAATGTGTAAAAATAGGTTCTATAAATACTAAAAACGAACAATAAGAAAAAGTTATTTACGGGTTAAACAAAAAGTTTCGCACACATGGAGTCCGTTTGCATGTTCAGATTAGGTTTGAATTTCTTAATATAAAACATTTCAAACACTAAACAATCAAATTTGCCTTGACACTTTCTCAGAATCTTAAAATGACTCTCATTCAAATGATCCCTCCTACCATGCGCTTCATGAAAATGCTTGCCAAGTGCCGAATTTTTGTTTTCAGCGACACGTTGGAAAAGGTGTCGGGCTGTATAGCTGACACCTGTATAGCCGAGATCATGTTATTCTAAGTCACTTCTTCTACGATTTGTAAATAACTACTGTTTTTACTTTCTTAGGAACCTGTCTGCAAATGCCATTTCTTCTATTAATAAATTTGCCTTCCATGAAATGACATTGCTTCAATATCTGTGAGTATATCTTATATTCTAATGATCTTTGATGAGATGTTTTGATGCCTCAAATTTGTCGCAGTATGAAGGCGCAATTTTATTTTTGAAGCAACGTACATAAATTTCTAGTTTCCAAAGAAAACAGTGATGTTGCGTTGGTGGGTGGTTGAAACATGAAAATTTGGTTTTATCAAACGGGTTGATAAATGTCGAATTAAAAATAATTTCGATAATGTTTTTAACGCGCTGTTGGCACAGTGATGAGAACACTCGCCTCCAACCAATATGGCCTGGGTTCTATTCCCAGAATCACCGTCATATGTGGGTTGAGTTTGTTGGTTCCCTAATTTGCCCTGAGAGGTTTTTCTGCGGGTACTCCGGTTTTCGCCACTCCTCAAAAACCTACATTATTTGATCAGAGGTAATTTCAAACTACAGTGTCCCCAATTAGTGTTTTAGCGCCTGAATACTTGACACTTAAATAAAGTTATTTTCCTTTCTTTACAAATTAACTTGTTTGCTAAACCAAATTTTCTTGAGCTATTGTAGTCTACTGGCCTTTCTCCTAGAGCCCAATTAGTTTTGAGATCTTTTTTTTTTTAAGTGAAATTAGGGAACGATCTCACGCCGGTTTTGTCCAAAGTTTAGCAGTTTCTCAACACAGCTTGAACAACTCAAAACGAGGCTGTTGTAAGATTCACCCGACCTCTATTTTCTGATTTCTTACTGCAGTTGCTTTCCGAACTGGAATGATCTATCACTTAGAATGTTTTACCGTTTAGAGCTCACAATCTGTCAACCCTTGTCTCCTTGCAGATATTTTGACACAGAAAAACTCATTTGCAATTGTGAGATCAAGTGGCTCCCAGGATGGCTTGATGAGAAAAATATTCAAGATGACGTGCGTGGATTGTGTTCGTCTCCCGAGAATCTCGCTGGTAGAAGTATTTTCAACATTTCTTTGTCAAACTTCAAGTGTGGTAAGTTTCTCCCTTAAAGCGCCTTAACTTAGCTTAACCTTGTGGTCTTCTCTTAATGTCATTAACTACTGAGTCGTAATGTGGAGGTCGGGTGCCTGAGGACGTTCAGGATATTCCATTATTGTTTCCAAAAAGGCTTGTGGTGTATGAGGCCACGCTCGCAAAATCAGCCACAAGTCAAAGGGACGTTGCGGAGTGCTAGAACATGTACATAGAACTGGTAGCTAGCTTGGTATGCCTGTTAAGTCCTTGGAATCCAACCTTGAGCCCCCGCGTGACAGAGAAGGGGAGCAGCCACTCCTTTCGCAGTGCAAAAATGGGAGGGTAGGGAGGGAG
>BLFN01000333.1:3371986-3373603 GCA_014634225.1 Acropora yongei
TTACAGAGTGATATCATTCAGTCATTTACATTGTATTTTTAGTAATAATATTATTAATTTATAGAATGGCTAGTAATTTACTTTTTAATGTTCTTTTTGATGTGTAATGGTAATAGGATTGAGTGGAGTACAATAATTCAGTGAGTAATTGGGCGGGCGATTTCAAATCAGCCGAGTTTTGTAGTAAAATCTAAATAATCTGAATTGAAATAATACTGCTTTTAGTAATACTGTAGTGTCATCAATTCTAAAGATATCCAGCTGAATTCTTATGACACTTGATAACATGATTCATCATTAATTTGCTTGCTTGTTCGTTTATAATAATTATTCATTGAAATCGTGTCATCCATCCATTCATATTTATGTAATGTTAGCAGTGACTATGTTGGAACCTGCTGGCCATATTTTGTTTGCAGAGTAATTCTTTTTTCCCCTTTCTTTAGAGTCTTAATGTATTGACTTATGTTGCGTCAATTAACAATTCTGCCCACAAATTGCCAAAGCTGATCAAGATGGCCAGGGATGAATTTACAGTATTGTCATGACCCATTATATCGAGAGAAAAAAAATGATGGTTTGTCACGGATGCCAAATCCTTTTCTAGGGAAATTGGAGAATAAAATCCCCTGAAATGATGGTGTGCAATTTACAATGCACAAAGTTTGTTTGCCACTACCAATAAATTATTATTTATTATTTTTCAATCTAGGTAGAGAATGATGATGCAGCTGCTAAGCAAAAGGAAAAAGAAGATGAAGAGGAACAGCACAAAGAAGAGGAAGAAGTAGTGAGTTTCTTTTGTGCCTGTTATAAACCTTCACTAAAGGAAAAATAGTAAGATTACTAAAGAAATATTGAGCCAGTGGCCAAGATGTGTGTCTCACTCTAAGTAATTTTTGCATGCAGTTGCCTTCCCTTAAATCCTCCCCTGACCACTGCTAGGGTTTTAGAACAGAAAATTAACAACTGGATTGCTATTTGGAGTCTGTGTGTGTGAGACATCCTGGAGTTCCCTTTATTGGCAACCAAGCTCCAAGATAGAGTTTGCACCGATAACTGGCAAAACCTGACAACACATCACACTGTTGAACACTGAAAAGAAGCAGAGGGAGGGGAAGAAACTGCTAAATGCTCCAGTCAAAATGTTCCTTCCAGCCACAACGATAAACAAGCTCTACAACCCAGAGCATGAAGAATCCAACACAAGTGCAAGTATAACAAAGCCACTGACAACAATAATTAGCTGCAGTCACCCATAGTTGTTAACTCTGTTAAATTTCACTTAACCTCATACAGTACAACAACATGAAGATAAGTGTTCTGTTTGTGTGTGCCTCATATCAACCTTCTCAGTACTTGTATTATAATAATTTCCACGTTCAAGAATTTACAGTCTCAGTGAATTTGTATATCGATCAATAAACAAATCCTCTAACAATGCCAAGAATTATTATTTGTTGTAAAAATTACAGCGACAGTCCTTAAAGGAAGCTCAAGAGCAGATGGAACAGAAACTTGCAATGAGAGAGAAAAATCTGGCAGCAAGGGGTTAGTTGTTAATATGCCATAACATAATCTATATGTTGTAGTTAATTTTTATTTCCAGTTTAATAA
>BLFN01000334.1:50559-59314 GCA_014634225.1 Acropora yongei
CACACCAGAGAGAACCACTGAGGTCCGCCTTGTTTTCGATGCGTCTTCAAAAGGCCACGACGGCCTTTCCCTCAACGATCACCTCGAAAAGGGACCTAATTACATCAACAGTCTTCCCAATGTACTTATGGCCTGGCGATGGAACGAAGTGGCTTACTCGGGTGATATCCGAAAAATGTTTAATCAAATCTTAGTGCACCCTGAAGATCAAGTATTTCACAGATTCCTGTGGAGAAGCGACGACAGTGAAACACCCTCAGTCTTCCAGTGGCTCAGGTTAAATTTTGGAGACAAGCCAGCACCAGACATCGCCACAAACGCCATTAATTACCTAGCTCAAGTCTTTCAAGTCGAATTTCCAGACGCAGCCCAGGAACTTCAAGATCATGCGTACGTGGACGATATCGCAGGCTCAAAAAGCAACTTGACAGAAGCCAAGAAAATAATCAAAGAAATTGATACCGTCCTTGGAAAAGGCCAGTTTCAAATTAAGGCGTGGCATTCCAACTGCTCAGAAATTGACCAGTCTAGTGGCGATCTGCTTGGCCACAAATGGGATAAAGAAGAAGACAGATTTACCTTCAAGAAAGAAAACGTGGTTGGCCTACTGGAGTTTCTCGCTCAACTCTGGGATCCTATAGGACTTGTTTCACCCATTACCATCAAGTTTAGAATTGACTTGCAAGGATTATGGAGTTCAGGTTATAGCTGGGACGACATCCTTCCCAAGAGTATTCAGCAAACATGGTTGGAGAATGTCCAGTCCATAAATGATCTCCTGTCATTTCAGTTTGACCGCAAGCTAAAACCAAACGACGCAGTGGGCGTGCCTCTAATTCACGGATTCTCCGATGGTGGTGAGCAGGCTTATGGTGGGGTCATCTTCCTACGGTGGAAACTTGCTGGCGGAGACTATCGTAGTGTTCCAGTCACGATAAAGGCTTTCGTCGCACCTCTGAAGAACAAGAGCATCCCGAGATTAGAACTGTTAGGCTGTTTAGCACTTGCATGCATGTACGTTACATGTGTAAAAGCATTGGAGTTCGCAAAAGCCCAGGACTGGGAAAGATTCTTCTGGATCGATTCATCAACTGTTTTGTCCTGGATCAGAACGCCACCACGGGAATTCAGGTCTTTCGTATCTGCCAGAGTGGCTGAAATTCAAGAGACGATTGGGGCAGACCAAATACGCTACATTAAGTCTAATAACAACCCTGGAGATGCTCTAACGAGAGGAATACATCTTAATCATCTCAAGAAGTGGTCAGAGGGACCATCCTTCCTAGAGTTGCCAGAAGAAAAGTGGCCCAGCGCTCAAGACCACACCCGAGTTTACACTCATGTGGATGACCACGACGCTCTAAGAGAGAAGAAAACCGGTAAACATCACAGTGCTGCCGCGGAAGTATGTCTTGAACTAGATCAACCTGGATCTGAAGAAAATCCTATCCTTTTATACTTGCTGAAAACGTGCTACGTACTCCAAGATAGGGAGAACTCTACCCTACGTCAGTCGCTTTATTCACAACCCTCTGAAAATGAACCCAAAGTCAGGGCCCATTTCAGTTCAGGAACTGAAGGCTGCCTAGACCAATTTTCTGAAGTGGAGTCAATTTAACATCAACGAAGACCGCTTGGATAAGAAACTGGTAACAAAAAAGGATGAAAACGGTCTTTTTCGTGCACATGGTCGACTTGAAGACGTCAGATGTCTCCCGGAAGAGTTAAGAAAGCCTATTATCTTGCCAAAAGACCACCCTTTTGTGATCTTGCTTCTGCGTGACCCCCACGAACGACGTGGGCATTGTGGCTATAAGAGTTTAGTCCACGAGGCCAGGAAAAGATTCTGGATCATTGGACGCCGCAGAATGGCTAAGACCGTCACCTCAAAGTGTGTCATATGCAGAAAACTACGGAAAAGGCCTCTCAACCATCTCATGGGACAGATTCCAAACCTAAGAGTGGCAGCTGGCTTCCCGGCATTCTCAAACACTGCTATGGACATGTTTGGGCCAGTACAGATCAAGCTCGGCCACAAAACTCTGAAAGAGGCACAAGTGATCATCTTCGCTTGCATGACATCACGTGCGATTCATCTTGAGCTGGTCACCGATAAAACTTCAGACGCATTGTTAATGGGCTTTCGACTGTGTGCTTGCTTACGCGGATACCCTAATGTTTGCTGGTCAGACCATGGAACAAATTTCGTGGGTGCCCAAGGTTACCTAAAGGGAATCGCGCAGAACTGGTATATTCCTGGAGTAAAGAGTGTCCTCTCTGATAAATTTAGCTGCGAGCTCAGATGGGAATGTAATACACCTCATGCGAGTCACCAAAACGGAGTTGTTGAAACCCTAATTAAGTCAGTCAGACAAGCATTTAACGCCAATTGCAAGAACCAAGCCTACTCCTAGGAACAATGGAGAACAATTTTGTCATAAATTACCTATATGGTCAACGGACGACCGCTGTACCCCAGTTCCGACGATATCTGGGAGGCGCCACCGATTACTCCAAACGACCTACTTCTAGGCCATTACAATCCACCTCCACAACCAGAACCAGAGGAAAGAACCAATCCGCGACAATTACTTAGGAGCACCCAAAACGGAGTTGCTGATTTCTGGAGTAGCTGGATAAAGTATGTCGCCCCAAACGTGTTACCAAGGAACAATTGGTTTCGTGTGCGAGATAACATCCAGATCGGTGATCTTGTATTGGAGCTGGATCCCAAACACAAAAGATGTGAATGGAAAATGGCGCATATTGTAGGCACATATCCTGGAAACGATGGACTTGTCTGAAAAGTCAGAATCAAGACAAGAGACGGAGAGTACGACAGACGTATTCACAAACTGTGTTTGATTGCGACAACGGAAGAGCTCAATGCAGGGCTGCACTAGTTTAAATCAATTCAAGAACAATGAACACTTGCATGATTTTCTGGTCTTAAAAGGCAAACCGTTGCTCAATTAGAACTACTGTAAGCTCTTAATTTCCGCACTCGGGCGGAGTGATTTGCGCTTGTGTAGCTGTGCCGATTTGGCGCCAAAAAATGCAGTCGCAAAGGACCTGGTGACGAATTAGCATTTTGTATATAATAGGTGTAATGTATTTTGATTAGTCTCGCCTTGCAATCAACCGGACACAACCGTTGAAAGATAATTATGTAAAGAGCCGTGTTAAGATGTGTGGATTACCCAACAGAATTGTAAGTAGCATTTCGCTGCGAATATTGCAGCCTTTAAGTGCAATTTCATACTTAAAATGCAAATCTTTCATTTTTTTGCAGTTTGACTGTTGCCGATTGAGTTACCGTTGGCATCAAGTTCAGAAATAAAGTGGTTATCAGTACATCGTTGTAGCCTTCAAATTTTAGTAACGCTTCGCTTTGTAAGCGCGAATAAAGGGTTTAGGGTGCTTTAAAAAAAAGGAGACATGACAACTCGCGAAAAATAAAAGTCGCAAAAAAAAGTCGCGACTTTCAAAAAATGCTAATGCTATGACCTTGAGAACAAAGTGCAAAGAGCAGGTCATTAGCAGCCTATAATTTGCTTTTTTCTTGGTTAGAAATACTATACACTAAATTATTCCACCTGGACAAACTGTGGTTGGGTTTATCCCAGGTGAATATAGAATTTGAAAATAAAATATCTTTTTATAAACCTGTTAAATGTGTCTGATAATTGTATTTACTGCAAGTGTCCCAAAAGTGAAACCACATTTTATTTTATTCACGATCTTTCATGAGCTGCATTATCCAATGATATCCCATGAAAAGCATGCTCACCCTTTTGGCATACTTGCTGTAAGGTTACTGGTTCATTTGACCTTTTGAGCATTGCAGCTTGGATTGTTTCTTTTGCCTTCTCAATGGCATCACTGAATTCGCATGCAATAAATGTTCCTTTTAAAAGTCAAAAGTTTGAAAAATCAGTTGAGATATGTACAAAACTTCAACACTTATACTTGCAGTAAATTTTGAAGAGGTAAGTAGAAGAGGAAACATTTGAGAAAATTGCTATGGTGCGTTTTTCGTATCAAAATTCGTTTTTACAAACGGCCTTCGTTTTTCAACTTTAGGGTTCGTTTTTCAACTTCAAGGTTCGTTTTTCAACTTCAACGTTTGTTTTTCAGCTTCAACGTTCATTTTTCAGCCTCAACGTTCGCTTTATTCAACCTTGACATTCGTTTTTCAACTTCAACATTTGTTTTATTTAGGCGTTATGGTCGTGAACTTGTGTTGACTTTGTCAGACGTTTTTCAAGTTCAACATTCGTGCTATTCAATTCTTGACATTCGTTTTTCAGATCAACATTCATTTTTTCAACCTCAACATTCGTTTTATTTGACTTTAAGTTTTTATTTTTTGTGAAGTCAATTGAGACTGGACCCGAACGCGACAGTAGGGCTCCCGGCTTTCATAGCAAGCAAATTGGCGGGAGAGATTTTAATAAACGGAAAAGATGGCAAACGCGGCAAACACTGATTTATCTGGGAAAGAAATTTTCCTTTCTAGAGTTAGATCACTTTTGGAAGTCCTATCCTCCCATAACGCCGATGAAGAGAGTTTAAAGCACGACTTTGACAATTTGTACACTTGTGCTTACCTGTTTTATCACCATAGCGTGCGTCTTGCGTCTGTACATGTGATACATGAATCTACAACAACAAAGCTGAGGAATGTCATCAATTTCCTAACAGAAAAGCGAGATTCCCTACAAAGCACTCATTTCTATGCACAAGCTGAGCAAAGAACCTCGCCTGGTAGGCCAAAGCTTATCATTACTTAAGTGATTATGGGTTTAAAGCAGTGGACATGGCACGCATGTTTGATATGTCAGTGGCAACCATTCACAGATGACTGAAGGATTTTGACATGCCAATTTCTCATTCTTTTTCAAACAGTGACAACAACGCACTGGACAATGTCATCCTTGATATTAACAGCAGCATCCCAACTCTGGTTACCGTATGGTGTTGGGTCACCTTAGATCAAGGGGATTATTCATTCAGCAGACACGAGTTAGGGAAAGCATGAGAAGAGTTGACCCAGAGGGAAATGTAATGAGGTGGCTGAATGTAAGAAAGACGAGAGTACAATGTAGCAAGCCCTAATGCCATGTGGCATATAGATGGAAACCACAAGCTAATCAGGTGAGTAAAAGGTTTTCAAAATACCTTGCTACTCCTGATTCTCCATGCAAAGCTTACCAGAAAACATTAAAAAGTATAAACCCCCCATTCTTGTAGAAGTAGTATTCTGTGGTTAATACATTTAAAGCGGTACAATTTCGAACAGAGCAATAATTGCTTTGACAAATTACGAGGACAACCAATGCAGAAAAATATTTTGTTACCTAGTCATAACATGAGTGTTACCATGGCATTTTCAATACCTGGGTTAATAACACCAGTAGTGTACTAATAATAATTCAAAGACTGTTAATCTTCTTGTTTCAAAAACAAGTGCAGGGTATTTTAATCATTTAGGT
Source organism: Acropora yongei (assembly GCA_014634225.1). Taxonomy (NCBI): domain Eukaryota; kingdom Metazoa; phylum Cnidaria; class Anthozoa; order Scleractinia; family Acroporidae; genus Acropora; species Acropora yongei. The sequence continues at coordinate 56,055 of BLFN01000334.1, forward strand.
GAAATCTGCTGGTCAGACCCTGGGCACACTGCCTCACTTAGCTTTTGTTTAACCAGGGTGTTTTTTTCTAAGTAACAGGGAAGGTGCCTCATATATTTTATGTTAGGTGGAAGCTGATGGTTCATGGAGGGATAGATGGTTTTTCTCAGGCTATTGTCTACTTGAAATGTTCTAATGACAATAAATCTGACACAGTGCTTAATCTCTGCCAAGAGGCTGTTTCAAAGTATGGCCTGCCCTCAAGGGTTCGAAGTGACAAGGGTGGGGAAAATGTTGCTGTCTCACTGTTGATGCTTTCACACCCTGAGCGAGGTCCCAACAGAGGAAGCATGATAGCAGGGCAGAGTGTACACAACCAAAGAATTGAGAGGCTTTGGAGAGACATGTATAATCTTGTAACATATCTATTTTACAACCTTTTCTACCATCTGGAAGTTTGTGGGGTGCTTAGTCCAGACAATGTCTTCATTATATTTTTATACCACGGTACAATGCCCATCATGGCCTTTCATCAAGTGGAAGCCGTACACCACTTCAGTTGTGGATGCTAGGAATGAATAGTGTGGCTCATTCCAACCTAAGTGTTGCCGAGGAACTGTTTTCAGAGGTACTAACTAATTTCAGTTCCATGTTTGATTTCCCTTTCATTTCTGTGTAATTGAATTGAAAATACAATAAACTGCAACAGACCCTAATCTTTAAAGCAAGTTGCTGTTTACAATGTACCGCTAACTACATAAACAGTATCATCCCATTTTAACATATTTTCTCACTAAGTAATCTTTACAAAAAGTCGGTACATTTAACCCAGTGCAACTCAGTGCTATACACTATAATTATAATTATTATCTCTAGCCAATGTTCCAATTAAAGAAAATAAATGTATGACAAGAAACTAAAAGGACAATTTTGAGTGAGTCCTGTCTGGGTTGTGTAGACCTTTCATGACAAACCCACTGATTAGTAATTTGCTCTCCTGTTAGCATCCTTCACAATTACCATTTTACTTTTTTTCCTGTTTAACATTTATAGATTGAGGCCTATGGAATTGACTGGAATGGGCCATTACCATGCAATCAGTGGGATGGTGCTGAAATGGAAGGCATGGAAGTTCCTCATGTCAATTGACCATTGAACTAACTAGACTATGAACAACTAAAAGCTTCAAGAAATCCCCTGGATGACAGCGGTAGTCATGGTATTGATCAATACATGAACACTTTCTCTTTTGTTCAGGCCTGTTTGGAAGATGAACAACACAATGTTTGCATGTACTGAGTGAAAAAAAGTGAAAAATTCCTAGACTATAAAATCTGTGACTATCGGTGTACTGTAAACAGTTACTGTTGAAATAATTTATTCTAGGCACAGATAACAAGTGTCACACTTAAAAAAGATGGCATCAAATGCAAGAATAAAGGAGTTTTTATTTCTTCAGAAACTGTATTCACTTTGGTAAGTAATACTGAAAAACACAATGTTGTGATATTAACATTTAACATTCTAATCAGTTGAAAATGAACGCTGTACTCTTATCTGATAATACATTTTTGCTTTCCTTTTGCAACAAGAAGTTTATCATTTGACAATGTGCAATCTGTTGCAGTTACTGTATTCTAACCAAGTCACTATAATGCAACTAGATCTTCACTCTTAAATACTTAATTTAACACAACAATAAACTGTGGTCTCCTTGTAAAAGAAGCTGCCAACAAAGTTGGAACAAAATTACACTATACCAAAACCACTGCCTTGGATGTCCAAAGCTTTGTTTAAGCTTTCTTTAAAATCCTCAAACTTGTCATGCATGCACAGTAGATCCAGTTCCTGGGGACATGTATTGGCATTTGGAAGGGGTCCACATTCAGGCTGAAGCTGCAGCACAGCTATTTTATCAGGACTGTGAAACCCTAATGGTGGTATTTGATTCACCCCATTGCAGAACATTAAGAGACTTGGCAATCTGTCAGCTGTACCAAAAAAAAAGGTTTGGATTAGATGATCTGTTATCAATATACTGAGAATACTAAAAATTACCACCTGTTGAATATACAGAGATAAAATAAAAGGAGCTCAAGTTATGAATCTCAAAATATGCACTGTGACAATAAATTATGTTTACACCGCCAAATACACTTAAAAACACCCAATGGGAAATGTTCATAGGTCTGATAAAATATGTTCAATGTTCACAAAATTATGAACCCAGAAAATAGCCCAGCTCACCAAAAGTCTCTCGGTACATGTAGCTCAGTAGTTAGAGCACCCAACCAGTAGTATCCCCCCTCTCCCCCACCCAAAAAAAAAAGGTTAAAATTAATCGTCTTTGCTGTAAGTTCTACCTTCTTTTTCTATGTACTCTAGGAAGTACTCTTTTACTTTATCCTGCACATCTTACTCTAGGAAGTACTCTTTTACTTTATCCTGTACATCTTCAAAAACCAGTAAGTCTTTAAATGCTGCTGGTGTAACACTGAGAGATGCAGGCTCTGGGCAACTGACAAACATGGACTTCATCATATCAGGGTACTTCATGGCTACTACAAGGACAGGTCCAAGGCCAACAGCAAACTGGTCTAGCTCAGCCTTTCTTGACAGAATGACAGAGTGCATGCATGATGCAGTTATCGCTTCTAATTTATTGGATACTGACAGTACTTGGGGAAAGCCTGCTTCTGCAAGAAGAGTTTGGACTTCAGAATATACCTTTTTTATGTTGTCCACTGTGGCAGCATCAATCTAAGAAAATAAGTATTTTTAGACTTAATTACATTACCAGTGTTAATATGATCCAGGTCTGACTTGAAAGGAAAATTAATATTATTTTAATATAAATAATAATTGCCTTAAAAAGGACAAATTGTTATTTTACAGTTTGTTGATTGGTTAAAGCTCTCCCACATTTTCTTACCAACAGCTTTCAATGTGACTTGGAAGTTCTGACATGAAAATCACTTTCTTGCAGTTTGAGCATGTTTCCAAAAGATCATCATCCTGAAACAGATGACATGTACAACCTTTATTAATAAATGTGTATGAGCTTCTATATTTGTGAAAGCATGAAAAGCTTTTATAGGTAAGTTCTTTCTTTATCTGTTTGCCAATTTGACTGAAAATGGGTCCAAATAAGCTCTTAGTGGAAATCAGATAAATAAGAAAATAGTAATCAAATTTGAATTTATTTGAAGTGTCACTCTATAGGACTTAAAAACCTCACACTTATTTGGTATATTCATGTGACAGACTACTGGAAAATTCAT
>BLFN01000334.1:86276-91276 GCA_014634225.1 Acropora yongei
ACTTTAAATTAGACAACCGATCAATCAACAGAGAAACATTTTTGTTAAAAAAAGATATATAAAATTTTGTTAAAAATCTGTCAAAACATTGTTCTTCAAAAACAAAATGTAAGAAAAAAAATACGAATATATTTCTGAATGTTAATTTTGCTTTTTTTTGTTAAAGTTGCGGCAGTTGTCCGCAATCCTCTGCTGGATGTTTACAGGCTCTTTCTTCCAGTATCTCTGGCATCCTTCTTCAGTCGGCTCAAAATGAGTGGGAAGATGAGCTGAAGAAAACAAAAGTTAAATGGTATTTTAGAGTACAGTTTCATTTTGCTCAAAATTATAGTTATTTGACTGACCAAGTCTTTTTGATACTGGATGAGGCTGTTACTTTAGTGTGAGTAAAAGGTCATGATGTTGCAATAATTGAGGGAATTTTTTTCTAAAGTTCAAGTAACATGTGTCTAAACATACAAAATTGAAAACTTACATTGAATAGGACCCAGTACGTTTTTGTCCAGTGCTTTTTTTCCGTTTTGTCCGGAAATGTTGGACTCGGAGTGGGTTTTGGTATCCACCAAGATGTTGAATAGGTTGAAGGCTAGGGATTTGGGTACACCCCTAGCTTCTGCCCTTTTGATGACACTGGGGGAAGCTGTTATACCAAACTTCCTGTGACCAATGTATCTGTTGCAGTTAAATTTTACTTTCTGGTGAAATTTTTTTAACCTAGGTTATAATTTTTTGAACATAATTATAGGTTAAATTTTTTTTAACCTAGGTTGTAATTTTTTTAACCAAAATTTTGGGGTTAAATTTTTTTTAACCTAGGGTATATAATTTCTCTGGGTTTAGTGATTAGGGTTAAGCACTAATTTCAAATGGTTAGCTTTCAGGGTTAGGTTTGGGACACAACATACCAGTGATGTTCTATGGAATAGTCATGTATGAACGGTGACAGTTGTCAAAGGGGAATCAGCCATTTTAATTCTCAGAGTTTGCTGTAGATTAATAAAGCATATATTCTACTATTCATTTGTATTTGTGTTTATTCTTGTTTTCATACATAATTGCAAAAGTGCATGCAAATATTATTGATAAATATTTATGTGTATCTGTTCTAAATACATCGGGAAATTACTGATTAATTGCCATTTTGCAAGCACGCGAAAATGTAATATGTTTGGAGTGATCCAATGCTATTCCTGTGTTTTGACTCTTGTGAAGTCGGCTCGGAGAAATTTGGGTATCTATAACTCCAAATTCAGTAACCTCTTGGGCATAACCATTCGCAGGCTCTATTGATATTATTTTTCCTAGCAATGTATTGGGGTGCAAGGGTGTCTTATCGACCTTATCAATTCTTATTTTTACATAATCATTGACATGAAATTTGGCTACTTTAGGTCTGGATTGCTTCATTTTTTTGTTGTACTGTTCTTGCCTTTCTTTGATTTTTTTGCGTTTTTTGGAGCGAGAACTTTTAGTTTCTTTTGCTTGTTGCTGTTCGTTAGTTTGAATGTCATCTGTGCTGTTTTTATCTGTCAATGTTGGAGTTTGCTGGACATTCATTTCTACTGTTTCATCCTCACTGTCAAGCCTTTGTTGGTCATTGTTTGTCTCTTCTTCTTGTTCCCCTTTGTCAGTATCTGTTTCTTGTGCACTTGCCCGCATTTCTTCTCTCCATGGCTTGATACCTAACACTAGTTCATATGGTGTTTGGGCAACAGCATGGTGCACTGTAATGTTTTTCTTGTAGGCTGCTTCTCCTAACACTGTACTCCAGTTGTTGTAACTTTCTTTCTTCTCTGTAAGAATATTTCGAATGTTTTCCTTTATTGTTCTATTATTTCTCTCAACTAGTCCTTGGGTAGTAGGTGTGCGTGGAGCTCCATGCACTTGTTTTATGTTATTGCTCTGACAGAAGCTGGACATCTTTTGATTTTTAAATTCTTTTCCGTTGTCGGAATGCAACTTTTTAGGAAAACCCCACTGCCAAAATAGCTGGTTTAAACAACTTATAACTTGTTCTGTTTGCTTGGAAATTAATGGAAAAAGCCACGAGAATTTCGTGTGATGGTCCCTCGCTGCATGAACATGATAACCTTCTCATATCTATCAAGTCGATTTCCACGTGTGAAAGAAATTTATTTGCGATGATGGGGTGTACCACTGGCTTCTTGAGATGGTCTGCAACGGATTTTTGTTGTTCGTGAATGCTGCAAAGAGATACAAATAGTTTCACAACTATTTGGGGTATCTCAGCATAGTTATTTTTTATATAATTTTCAAGTTTGTCTCGTCCGCGGTGAGCGATGGCCGAATGACTGTGACACAAAATTTCATGGAGTTCTCTCTTTGGAACAACGTATTTTTGCTCCTTACTCAGAATTTTGCTGTCTTCGTTTTTGAAGTTCCACTTCTTTCTCTTGATTGTATTTATTTCATCTTGTGTTAGTACATGTACTTCGGTTTCCTTGTTTTGAAGGCATTGGGTAGCTTTATCGTACAGTTCAAATTTCTTGCTTTTTTTTTGTGTGTGTACTATTCTTTTTAGACCCCCCTAAAAAACCAGGCCCCTATTTTTTAAACTACGCCCCATAAATAAAAGCCCTTTTTAGACAGTTGATAAATAACCTAGGTAAAAAAAAATTACCTAGTTTAAATGTTATGAACTAGGTGGAAAATTTTAACCTGGGTTAAAAAAAATTTGACCTGAAAAAGATTCCAAACTACAACATATCCTTAAAGATAAAAAAAAGATTAATTGCTTTGGATTTCTTGGCACAGAATAAAATTAATTACTTTGACATTTTAATGAGTTTAAAAATCACAGTTGACCAAGTTCAAAATAGTGTAAGGTTAAACTGAAAACTCTTCAGGAAGCAAGGTGCTATTGTAAATGGATCAATAGTTACACAATTTCACAAACCTGTTTCATCCTTCTCAACTGACTCTGGAGTGTCCTGCTGGTCAGGACTCTCAGCCTGCTTTTGCCTTTCTGGGGTGAATTCCAGTGGCTGCCTGGAAACCAGGGCTGATCCATTACCATGGCTCACTACAAGGTTGAGAGGTCTAGAAGTCTGAAAACAAAGAGAAGAGAACTGGTTGCAAACAGCTTTACAGACAAACCTGTAAGTAAATGGACTCTGTTGAATACTGGTTCCCATGGAAAAGGTGATATTTGTTGTGAAACACTACTCTTAATAACTCCATAAACAATGAGCATGTTATACACTCCAGTAATTACTCTGTTTGTTTGAACTCATTTGCAATGGCAAAAAGCCCTTTACGAGTCATTTGTTCACACAGGTAACCTTTCCTGCCTTGTACAAGTTCAATTTTTGTTTTAATTTCCTGAACAGCGAGCAAGATTTAAAAAGTCTCACTCACTCTCATACTCGTAGTCAGATCCGAAGGTCACTATTATATTGGTACGTGACAATACAATGTGAAGTGTGTAGTCCTGATATAACATTTTCTAAAATTCATTTCACAAAGTACCTTTGACTTCAAGACTTTAGATGCCATGACTTCCTCTATTTTTTTTCTCTGTTGCCTTTTGTTGTTCTGTGAGGGCTTGGATTGCTTTCCCATGCTGTCAAACCTTTCATGAATCCCTCTCATTGATTTGGCAAACATTTCCTGAAGATGCACCATAACAGCAAATAAATCATCAATGGAGAATAGGTGATTAATGTTTATGATACCTATTATGATTTTCAAGTAGATATATGGGCCTAGTTGTTTGAAGGAAGATTAGTGCTAACCTTGGGTTAAATTTTACCCTGGTTTCTTTTTCTTTTGTTCAAAGGCATTATCTCCAATCATTTTCAGAGCATCCAATTATCAAACTGTAGATAAAGAGAATTTTAGTGATTTTTTTTAAGCTTTCATATCTGAATTCAAATTTTGCACTCGTTAACCCTTTCACTCCCAAGAGTGACTTTATATGTAGATTTTACTCTATCGCCGGAAGATTTTCTCTGTCTAATGCCAGACAATTTTACTCATCAACGGGGGACCCCTACGGGAGTGAAAGGGTTAACTTAACCCAGCCTTGAGCAACCCAGCCTTGAACTGTTAGCCCCCTCTATTTGCATTACCGGGTATTTTAAGACCTACAGCTTAAGGGTGCATAAGGCTTAAAAAACATTTTAATGCTGAATGTACCCGCCTTCCTGATGAGAACAGCTTTTGTACTTAAAGCTAATTACCTGTAATATGTGGACGACATTTCCACTTTCTAGAGTAGCGTGATTAATGCTGATTGGCTTGATAGGCCGGTCAGAAGCTGGTTGAACTTTTTCTGTTATCTTCTTTGTCCTCTTTTCATTTGCCTTAGACTCTGCCTGGATGCAAACAAATACAGTTACTAAAGGCCCCATCCACACTAATGCATTTTCAAAAGTCTCTGTTTTCATCTCGAAGAAAAGAGAGCAAGTATTTTCACCCACACTACCATTTTCTCAGCATTTTCAGCCATCCACATGTAAAAAATGTGTTTTCGGTGTCATCATGCATTTTCAGACAAAAATGCATTAGTGTGGATGGGGCCTAAAGAAGCATGCTTGCCTGAATCATGGGAAAGTGTGCTTGTGAAGATAATTATGTCCAAATTTCTGTGTAAATACCTTCTCATCACTGCAACATCAATCACCACTAGTATATGCACATTGTCATGAGAATCATCTGCTCTCTATCAACTTAAGTTTGAAATTAAATTCACAGTAAAATTAGCTAACACCTTCCATATCACAGGCGTGTCATAATAAGTTTGATTGGGCCCAATTTAATTACCTATGTAGCTAGTGTAGGACGGACTTCAGTAAGAACAACTTCACTTTCCGAGTTACTGTGTAAGTCCAGTTCATCATCACTTTCATCAGTTTCTTGTCAATGTAAAATAAATTAAGAATACCAGAAAGTAAGGTGCCTAGTGATATAAATAACTTAAATGTTGCAATAAAAATATTGGTCCGATCCTAAATGTTTGCCCATGATTAAAATATGAC
>BLFN01000334.1:129433-131933 GCA_014634225.1 Acropora yongei
AAACAGTTTTAATGAGTTTTAGTTTTTAACTTTTAGCTTAACTGATGATTCTCCGTGTTAAAATAAAGGTTTTACATTACATTACATTACATTACAACTGCTGGGTGGTAACTAGCGTTAGTGACGATTTTGCTCGAAACAGAGTCCTCCTGAAAAATAGCCAAATATTCACATACTGGCCTCGTACGCAGACAAACGGATCAAAGTTGGTCATCCCGTATGCGCCAGAAAACTCGGCAATTTTTTCGGATTTTTTCCAGAGCAAAATAGTCACTTCCGGCCCATCAATTGCAATGTTCATGCCAAAATGATATCGATCTATTTACCAAAACAACGCCCAGCCCCCATAATAAGATCGATTGAATTGAAGTAGTCTACCTTTTCAAGTAACCAAACACAGCCCCGCTGCTTAGTCGATGTCCTACCTTATAATATGCGACCCCAGGTAACCAATAATTCTAAACTCACCACATCTATCGTATCCATCTGCCATCTTTTTCTTACCAGTTCTTTCTGAAAACATTAATGTGCAAGCTATTCGGAGATTTCAGGTGTACGAGAAGTTTCCTTCAGTTTACATCTCCTAAACATCTATATTTCTATGTTTCAGATTCATGCAATGTCGATGTGACATTATGAAGTATTAATTAAGAGGCAAAGTTTCATCTCGTTTTATTTTTCTTTTTTAGAGCGTCCATAGTTGAACCCAAAAAAAAAAAAGCATCTCAAAACTTACACTTCGACAGTCTATGATGCTTTCATGCATAGTCAGACAAAAGTGTTAGAATTTATTTTCCACCCTACTCGGATAGGAAGTACTTCTCTAAATTAACCTTCCTAATTTATTTATAAGTTGTGTTTCATCTTTGAATTACCTCAAGGTCATATCTACGAAAGAATTTCAAAGCTGGAAAATGGAAGAGGATTTCTCAAAAGAAACTTAATTGAATTACGTATATATATATATATTTTTATTCTCTCTGTCAATAGACCTTTTAATTTTCGCTTGTCGATTTTCTTTTCCCAATACTGATCATGTGACGATACGCAAGAGTACTATATTTTCTTTCAAACTTGGACATTTTCGTGCTCACACGCAGTCTTTTTAATGAACACGACAAAGGTCCAAACCTCCCATCGCTCATGTATCGCCACATGATCATGATCTGTATTGGAAAAACACTACATGGCAAAAAAACTTTAAGGTCTCTGTTAAAGCGCGACCAATATCTATTGTAAGCGACCATTGTTCGTTATGAGCTAAAAAGGTCTTATCTTGAAATGCCACAGCGAGTTTTAAAACCCTAAATGTTGATAACTTAGTGACTGATTAAGATATACCAACATCCACCGTTATTTGAAACTCTTAATTAATCTTGTTTTTCGTTCATAGTCCCAAATCCAGCTGCCGGATAGGGAATCATACCGGGCCTCAAAAATCACTGACCGTTATAACTACACGTCGTTCAGGCAAAATGACGATCTTTGCTTGTGTAAAATAGTAAGTCAAAGAGATACCAAAAAAAAAAAGCACAAGTTGGATTTGACTAAAATGCAATTGCTCAAGATCATTCTCCTTCTATCAGTTTTCGTCCTCTCACCCACTCTTGCTACAAGTATGCTACGCTGGTGGATTTTTCTTAATAAGTGTTCTTCGATGTGTTTCCACAAGTCTTGATTTAAAGGCCCATCTTTGCAGTCGTTTGTTTTTGTGTTAAGTGGCGAACTCTGATTGGTCGACTGTTATAACACTCCCGTTGCCCGGTCTTTTCCAAAGCAAGATACATCACGACGTGCGAGGAAAGTACGGAGTTCCTTCTTTTAGTAATTATGGAAACAGACGAATCTATTGATTTGCAAGTACATGTGGGACTCAACGCCTACGGGTCAAGAATCTATAAGGGGAGCGAAGAAGAAGAGGAGATTGCGGAAGATGAAGAGGTACGTGACAGATCGGTAAAGCCACGTGCAACCATTTGATTTTGATTCAAATTGTACTAATGTCTTTCCTATTATTTGTTGGTGTAAAAATTTTCTTTTCGCTTGCTGTTGCAGATGATATGTAATTGTAAAGGTGCCTGTGCCCGAAAGAAAGGTCAGGGTTTCTGTCTGTGTAAAGCGGCGAACAAGAATTGCTCGACTCGATGCAGATGTCCTCATTTTCGAAATGCAAAAACAAGGTAAGTGCGAATGATCGCTCACAGCTTTTTATAATTTCATTTTTCCCATATAAATTCGAAGCCTTATCAACATTAAAATTGCGATGTGTCTTCCCAAGGCTCGTGAGAATACCCAAGAAAACGAACATGACGCCATTGATCCCGATGGAGAAGTACAGCTTGCAAGAGAAGTTCAATCCTCTGCGACTCAAATCGAGGTGTGTAGAAGTGTATAAAGTCCATTTTACAAATTGCATAAGAAACATGTTGCAATGAGCCTAAATGGAATAACATACCCAAAGAAAGTTTATCAATGAGACGTTTTTCTAACTTTTGACATG
>BLFN01000334.1:134433-136933 GCA_014634225.1 Acropora yongei
TGGTTAACATGATCAATTCAAAAGAGCCGGTCCACTATGAATAATCATCAGCATATGAGTCACTTCAAATGTAAGTTCTAAGTTTCTTACTCGAATGCCATTCTCTTGGGAGCATATTTTGTTAGCATACTATTGTAGCTTTCAAGAACACTTGTATGCCTATAAGAAACAGATCATACATCTAATCAATTAAGTCAATGGTCTGTCTACATGGCCCTGTCCCCCCCCCCCCCAACACCACTCAACCTTCACCAGAAAAGAATAAATCACATACTGTGATTTTTCCCTATGTTCAGTGGTACAACAATAACTGTTATCCCTGATTACTGAAACTTGATGATCTTTTGAACAGAAAAGGGATTCCCTGCCAAACTGTTATTGGTTTGAGCAAACACCTCCAACCTTGATTTCTCTGGATCTCCAGTGATATCAACAAAACTTGAATACAAGAAAACAATCAAGTGTAAATAACTGCAGCCATTTAAAAACTAATTATCACACATGTTGGCACCGTTTTTTGTATGCAATAATTTTCTGGAATCAACCACCAAAAAGGTCCATGAAAAAAGAATCACAACCAATACACACTTTAGACAAATTAGGTTTTGTTTGAATCACATATCACATTATCTCTAATAATTACAGTAGCAAAAGGTATTCTGCATAAATATGCAGTAAGAAATATTAAAAATAGGAAATATATATGTATATATTTTTTAAAACCCTGTGCCAAATGCCTTTAATAACCGACATTTTTTTTCCATCAAAAATAGTACCTGTCAAAGACTGCACTTGACGTTCCAATCTGTTTTGAAGGGGAAGCAAATCTGGGCACAGGCCGTCTGCACGAACTGGAGTGGACATAGCTGGAAGGCCATTGCTATAGTCATTCACAAACACTATAAAAAAGAAAAACATAGATTAGGTGAAGAACACAGTAAACAAATTTGCAGCTAAATATTTGAGATTGAAAAATCATAAATCGAGCCTGTGTATAAAACTTGTACAAAGCTTACCTGATGTTCAAGGAAATTGTTCGCCTTCAACACTAAATAAAATATAAAATATTAATAATCAATATGGGCCAAAACTGTTTTAGTTTACGCATTTCAATCATAGAATAATGCCTTATACAAATGAGACCGCTTACATACATATCTCGGGATCTCAAGTAAAAATCAGTCAAATAATTATTCTCACCTCGAAAAAATCTCCCCGGAGTCTCCAGCTCCATTGTGGGAACAATGCAATAATATTTCTGCAAAAGCACTGTCTGTAGTGTTGCCGAAACCCATGGTTGTTTTCCTTGCCCTCCATAAATCATACACGAACTCTCTAAGTCGAATAAGCTTTGCAGAGCCGGGCAGACTCGGCCTTCCTCTTGACCGCTTCTTCGGCGGCATCAACTTTTCAAATAACGTTTTTCATCGTCTTACATGTAAGAATTAAAAACTATTTACTGATGTGGATACTACGATAGTTTGTTGTTCGCACACGATTCAAGATGGAACTTTGAAAACCCTAATTTGCAAGATGGAAGAAGATATCAAAGTGATTCCACGACTACAAGAAGAATGGCGTATTTTTCATATATGAAAAATGCTCCGGGCGTGCAAGGGATCTCGGTTGAAAATGGGCCTTTAACTGGGAGCAAACTCTTTTTCTGTCAGGACCATTGTTCATTATCTAACCTTTTTCTGCTCGTTTGTAATGAACCTAATTTTCGTACTTTCAGAGCTAAAAGATCCGGACAAAGTTGTCAGCCGCGATGGACCCAACAGTGGTGTAGGTTATGTCAACTTGGTAGAAGAAAAATTCTTCTACTTGAACATCACGGCTCTTGGAAGAGATTTCGTCGGTAGCATGCCCTATTGCTCGTTTGCCTGTCTGGACGCTCCGTCGTGTTTCTCATTCAACTTGGGCACGATTTCGGATGTCAACGATAGATTTCGCTGTGAACTTCTCCCTTCGGACAAATACAGCAACTTTGATAAATTTGTGCACAGCTTAATCTTTCACCACTTCAGTATTGCGGTAAGTGAAAAATGCTAAAAAACAGGTTGGCACGGAAATTGAAAACCAGAGATCTGCGGAGTGCAAAGCTCGCTCTGACCTCCAGGTCAATTCGTTGCAGGTTGTAATCGCTGGTTCAACTCTTCGGGCTTCACTTGTATGCAACAAACTGGCCTGCCTTTTACCAGTTGGGATTCACAAAAAGTTGAGTTTACTTGCCTTCTTTTGTTACTTTGAAAATACTGCAGTTGAGTGCCTTGAAACTAACGCGGTAAGCTAATTCATAGTTAATCTCTATTAACTATGGCTAACTGCACTTCCAATTAATATGTAAAATAACATTTCTTTCTTCTCAAAATTCGGTATTAATCAATTCAGTTTCACTTAAGTTTTGTAGCACCCATCAAGAAATTAACATGATACAAACGATAAGGAAGGTAAAGGTAGCAGGAGAATAGGTATTACATATTCTTTTTTCGACACCCGG
>BLFN01000334.1:149433-151933 GCA_014634225.1 Acropora yongei
ACTGTTACCATAGTGAAAGACACCAAGAACAACATATTTGGCGGCTACACCAGCAAACCATGGCGTAAGTAACTTTCTCATCTTTACTTCCTAATGTAGTTGTTGATTCCAAGCAATCTAGCTGTTGATTGCGAGCAATGTTGGCAGAATGAGTTCGTCGTGGGTGGTTGCGTGAAACCCTCGGTTGTGAGCGTCCTTGATGACAACCAGTGTGGAGCCATCCCAAATCCCTCAACTACAATGGCCCTAATCAGGGTGCTGCACAGCTGGTCCTTAGGAACGGGTGGAAACGGAGCCACATGAAGAACAACATTATTTGATTACGGTAAAGCGTGGTACTTGATAGACCATGGTATACTCGTTAGAAAGTTATGTAACCATTGTAAATTACCACCTAGCATCATCAACTGTATTATAGATTCCCAGCGGATTAAATTTGCATCAGAGTGTTTTTCTGAATGGGGCCCAGTACCCGCCAGTGTACTCCAGGCTACCAAACTAGGCCCGTGGTTGTTCGTCCTAATGATTGACGACCTCGATACAAGCTCACAGTAATGGAAATATGTGGACGACACCACACTGTCAGAGGTAGAAGCAAAGGGTGGGGTAAAGTCATGCACAAGCCATAGCTAACCGAGTAATAGAGTGGTCTGGCGAGAACAGGGTTTAACTAAACGCCGATAAATGCGAAGAATTCAGGATCTCCTTTGCCAAAGAGCAAAGAGTCTTTGATCCTGTTATCATAGAAGGGAAGAAGATAAAGATAGTTACTAGTACAAAGCTACTGGGCCTTATAATAGCGAACGATCTAACATGGAATGACCGTGTAACTGAGAAAACCAAAAAGGCTGGTAAGAGACTCTACTTCCTAATTCAGTGAAAAAGAGTGGGAGTTCCGAAGCAAGATATAGCACTGCTTATGTATCGTGCGTGAGGTCTGCTATGGATTATGCAGCACCTGTCTTTTTGAACACTCTACCCCAGTACTTGAAGAACGAGCTGACAGGGCTCGAGAAAAGCCCATTGTCAATAATAGCCTCAGGAAAGTGCAAATTGGTAATAGAGGCGGGGGTGATACCCATTTTAGAGCATCATTATGTACCATGCAGCAGGCTTTTTGATAACATTGTCAGTGATCCAAATCATGAACTGAAAGTCCTTCTTCCACAAGTCTATGAGAGCTTGCGCTATAATCTAAGACGACAGCTTCATTTTAATATGCCAAGCTTTGTTCGAACAGAACAAGTAGTACCTTTACATATGCGATGTTGAAATAGTCCGCGCTATAGTTTTTTTCCACTTATGTTCATATTTTACATTTTAACTCAAATTCATAATATAGAATTTCAAATATTACTCTAACAAATAACTTTTGACTTATTGTTTAGGATCTAGTAGTAATTTTGAAGTATTGTAAAGTATTTGTAAATAACGGCATGATCCAGCCTTTGGCTGCGATGCAGTTTTTAATAAACTATCTATCTAACGAGATAGAAAACGCGGTGTCCACCAATGTGAAACATGGTTAGATCTCTCTGTTTGTCAGCGCGTTGTTTTTAAGATCTAGTTATTTACTTTTGCGCTTCATGGGCATGCACCGATGTATATAACTGATTTGTTAGGCAGATATATACCACTGCGGCCACTACTTTCTTCATATAGCACGGCGAGACATCGTTTTAGGTCTGTGCGCCAACAATTTGTAACAGCCTACCTGACCATTTGAGACTTCCAGTGGACCTCTCTTCTTTTAACAGTGATTTCAACACTTATTTATTTCACCAGTATTTATATTAGCCTTTTCAACATCTTTTATTTCCTAATGTAGAATAATATATTTATGCTTGTATGTTGGTTGTGGCTACTTGTTTGTTTGCTTCTTTTTCGTTTAAATCTAACTTGTTGTACAGCGCCTTAGGACTTTGGGATCATGCGCGCTATAATTACTATAGTCAGTTTACTACTCGGAATGTGATGTGAACAAACCTCATCTTAAACGTCTTTTCAACAATTGAGGACAACGACTAACGTTCTCTTTTCCTTCTAGGAAGTGAAAATCTATATAAGAATGATCCAAAGGCCTTCTTATTTTCACT
This sequence comes from Acropora yongei, assembly GCA_014634225.1. Classification (NCBI taxonomy): domain Eukaryota; kingdom Metazoa; phylum Cnidaria; class Anthozoa; order Scleractinia; family Acroporidae; genus Acropora; species Acropora yongei. The sequence goes on from BLFN01000334.1 coordinate 151,530, forward strand.
GAAAAACCCGACTACTAACCCACGCAAACTCCCCCAACTCAACAGCAGAAGCCCACATTCCGTGTATGATGGTGCAAATTACGGACCTACGTTTGGAGGTCATGACCTGTACATTGCAGACAGTGCCAAAATGAACAGACATTCTTACGAATCGCTTGGCCACACTTACACAGTGCCATCGGGGGTACGATATGACCGATTTTTGACAGGAAACGCCCACTTTAGAGCAAACGAGATAGAAACATTTTACGAAACAGCTGAGTAACCTAAGTAAAACAAAAAAAAAACACGAAGAGAATCAATGAATAGGCTTACATAGATTAGTTGTGATAGATTAAATCAAAATTCGTTTCTTTTTCATTATAAACTGCGAGTAGTCTAATTTCGGCGAAAAATCAAGGAAG
>BLFN01000334.1:156933-159151 GCA_014634225.1 Acropora yongei
TACAGGACCACAGTAATTGGCTACCACTGTTGCGGTATCCATGCCAGAAACCTGGCGAAGCTAATATATCATAAATCAAAAATTATTACTAAGGAATATGTAATAAGGCCCATTCTAGTGTTTATCAACAAACTGTATTTTACATTGAATAAACTATAAACACACATTATCCAGTAGCACTTTAATTGCCTTGGGTTTTGAATGTTGCTAAGACATCAGAAACACGAGAGCAAGAAATATTTAACTTTGCATAGCTGTCCTTTGTGCGGATAACAAATTAAGAATCGATATATTTCTTACCAATTTTCAACCTAAATAACATTCAACCAAGTTATTGTTGCATTTACTGAGAACTAAACATCTGTTGCTAATGGTGTTTATAAATAATTGTGTCTATCACTTCAATATAAAAGAAATTTCACACATAAACTAGGCGAAAGGAAAAGAAGGAATTCGAATGATGGATTGAAATTTAATTCGACTGTAGATGTGAAAGGAAAGAGTACCTCACAGGTAAGAATGAAACTTCACACGGTTGCAGAGGAGCCTAAATAAGAATACAGCAAGTACTGAAAGGGATGAAAGGTAAATGTTGGTCAAATTCTCCACACAAATGAAGTACATGAAAAAAAGAATATCTGTGTTTAGTGCTTCTCTTTTCATCATTTCATTTTTCAGATCCTTCCCAGTTCCAAGACAGCGATCCCACCCTAAACGCAAGCTCATGACAGAGGGGCCCGGGTCGAGGGTAGGTTAGAGTGACTGGTCACACACCATACATCGTATTATTTTCAGTTTTGTTTTGCAAGAACAAAAATAACATGCATGAATAAAGAAGCAATTGAAGGATTCAGGGCAAGCAAATGCAAATAACTTTTTCAAAACGAGACAGATGACGATGGTAGCTTTTGCTTATAATTCAATGATAAGTAAATGTGTATAATTTATACGAAAGTCTCACCTGAAACTTTCAATTTTCGCCAAATTACAAACAATTCCGACGGTTTGATCAATTCCCCGGCATCCGAGATCCCCACCATAATACCATTTTTTTCGTTCCCTTTACAAGCTCATCCAAATGAATTCTTGACGTGTGTTCTTTCAAACAAATATTCAGCTCGGAGAGTGATTCCGTGACTCGTAATGACTTAAAAGGCCTTAACTGATTGGTTGGTTTTATGTTTTCCTGATATTTCTTTCTATCCAATCAAAATCCATTTTTTATTTAAAAAAGTTGCTCTACGTGGCGTCCGAGAAAGACTCCATCAGGCCAAGTTTCAGTTATTTGTTGATACACTCGACCCTTTTTTTTTTCAAATGGTCTGCTCTTCTCAACAAAAACTTTGCAAGATCGCCATCACGAAGCCCGACGTATACGGTGCATTGGTAAAAATGGCTAAGATCCCTCTAGTACATTTGGAACGAAGAAATTTGTCTCCCAGCCATATTGCTTTTCCGGCAGCAAAGTCAGAAAGCATTAATGAGCAAACCTCCTTAGTTGGTGCATGACAAGAAATTTCATGCGAAACCGTTTCCTTTAAAAACCACTCATAGACTTGAATTTGAAACTTGAAACGTTTTTCCGACATATTTCGTCAACAACAACAAGCAAAGCTTCGCGGTAGTATAATCCGCGGCGGAATGAAAGTCAAGATAGTAAGGTTCTCGATTTTAGGACAGCAGATATAATTACACAAGTAAGACGAAACCTACACAGAGTATTTGACAGCAAAAACTCGAAAATATTTGTTTAACTTAAAGGCCACTTACGGCTTTGGGGTACGCAATATCACGAATTCCTAGTGGGAAAATTATGCTATCTCACCTACAAGCGATGCTCTGGTACCATTTTGAAAACGCAAAAACACGACTGACGAGATTTTGGGACATGCACGACAATTTAAGCTAAACCTACAATGAAGAGTTTAACAACTTATAAATTTGCACAGGATAATAACATCTTCTTTTCCGTGTTTGGACTTATTTACTTTTTGACTTTCATCTGTCAAGATAACAGGGTCAAACTAATTCCGCTTTGCACGTATTAGTTTCGTCTGGCATAAATCTTCGAACCACTGGGTTTGCGAAGTGTCAACAACGTTATACATTCGAAAAAAAACAACTTTCTCATCATCAGCGCCTCTTTCATTTGTCCCTGCTGACAGCAAGAGCTCGTGGCTATGGCGGTTTTGTAAAGGCGATGACTATAACTTTTATC
>BLFN01000334.1:196713-198733 GCA_014634225.1 Acropora yongei
TCAAAAATTACTCTAACAATCAACTTTTGACTTATTGTTTAGGATCTATTAGCAATTTTTAGGTATTCTAAAGTATTTGTAAATAACTGCGTAATCCAGCCTTTGGCTGCGATGCAGTTTTTAATAAACTATCAATCTATCTATCGAGATTTTACTCGTCAATGTGGAACCCCTTGGCTGTGAAAGGGTTAACAGTGATCTCAAGACTTATTTACTTCACCAGTATTTTTATTAGCTTTTTCAACATTTTTTATTTCCTAATGTAGAATTATTTATTTATACGTGTATCTTGGTTGCAGCTACTTGTTTGTTTGCTTGTTTTTCTTTTGAATCTACTTGTTGTACAGCGCCTTAGAACTTTGGGATCAAGTGCGCTGTAATTATTATGGTCTTTACTAGGCGGAATGTGATGTAGACAAACCTCATCTTAAACGTCTTTCCAACGATTAAGTGCGACTAACGCTCTCTTTTCCTTCTAGGAAGTGAAAATCGATATAAGAATGATTCAAAGGCCTTCTTGTTTTCACTGAAAAACCCGACCACTGACCCGCGCAAACTCCTCCAACTCGACAGCAGCAGTTCACATTCCGTGTATGATGGTGCAAATTACGGACCTACGTTTGGCACTCATGACCTGTACATTGCAGACAGTGCCAACATGAACAGATATTCTCACGAAACGCTTGGCCGCATCTACACTGTGCCATCGGGGGTACGACATGACCCATTTTTGACAGGAAACACCCATTTTAGACCAAACGAGATAGAAACATTCTACGAAACAGCTGATTAACGTATTTAAAGTAAAAAAAAACACACACACGAAGAGATTCAATCAATAGGCTTAGAGGGATCAGTTGTGATCGACTAAATCGAATTTTTTTTGTTTTTGTTTTTTTTTTCATTAGAAACTGCGAGTAGTCTAATTCTGGCGAAAGATTAAAGAGCGAGGAATACACTCGTCGCGCGAGGCTGCAAGGACAATGCAACGCGGAGGGAGCACGGGCGCGTGAATTTTGCTCGCTCGTTAGTGTTTTGCCGATTACTCGCAGCACATTGTCATATAAAATTCATTTCGTCAAGTGATACGAAAAGTAATTTATCCAGAGTTTATGTGCAGTCAAGATTAAAACTGAGTTGAGATTATCAAGCAGCCAAGTAGGGTTTTGAGCTTTGTCACATTGCTCTTTGCTAAGACTCCATGTAACAGAATAAACAATAGCTTTGTAGAGACATCTTTTCAATAGAGAACTACATATTTGTCGCTCCATGAGGAACTGGTATAACCAAGACATATGTTATAAGTCTCATTCTGGTATTTATTAATATACTGTAGTGTAATCGACATTGAGTAATCCAGTAACTGCTTACATATCACTAATCCAGCAGCCATTTATTTGCATTGGGTTTTGTGTTGCAGTTGTTTGTTGCTAAGGCTTCAGAAACATGAGAGAGCAAGAAAAATTCAAGTTGGCATAGATATAACCTTTTGCAATGGCAAGTTTAAAGATATACATTGGTTTCTAATTTCTAATATAATGAACATTTATCTAACTTATTGCTGGGTTTATAGAGAACAAAAGAGCTGTTACTTATGGTACTAAGTGAATAAAATAAAGAGAAAAATAAAAGGTAATTGTGTCAGTCTTCCATGAAAGAGAAAGGATTAAAAACAAAAAAATTAGGGGAGAGGAAAGGAAGGCACTATGGAATGAAATTCAATTCAACTGTACAAGAGCTGGGAAACTATACATCAAAGAAGATAACTATGAAACTTTAAACAGTTGCACAAAAGGCTGACAATACAGCAAGTACAGAAAGGGATGAAAGGTACATTTGGGAAAAATATTAAAAAAAAAGAAACTGAAATACAGAAATCAAAAAAAAAAAAAAACTTTGGGGACTTGGTCTTCCATTTTAATTCTTTCATTCCCCTCTTCCTTTCCAGCTCAAAGACAGCATTCACCCTAAACAGTTTGCCCTAACACTAATCCCAGCCCGATTGCATTTGCCATCACTG
>BLFN01000334.1:255016-257516 GCA_014634225.1 Acropora yongei
ACCTCTCTTCGATTTCTATGGCGTGACGATTTTCTTAAGTGCTCTTAAGTTGCATCAGCATCGAAATTACCCAAATTGCTGGTGATTTGGTGTTTTTTGTTTGTTTGTTTGTTTGTTTGTTTCTTACAAGGAATCGGGACGTCGGGCTAATATTTCCGCAAAAAGTCGGGACATAATTTATTTATACCTCCTCTGTGTCTTCACTGCCATGATCCAGCCCTTTGCTTGGGTTGGAGACCATAGAAGGGGTCATTTTACATTTTGTATACAGCATCGTAATATACTATGTTTTATGCTCACGCCTTGGAATCGAATGCTGTTATTCTAAGTAAATTTTGGCGACCGCTGCCCACCCTACCCTTGCTTAGGGCTCAAAATTGCTATCAGCAAGAAAAACTAGGACAGTGGTTTCACTTTCTTCAATGCAGGGGGTCTTGGCCGAGTCCTCGTTTCGTAAACAGGCGTGGAGGATCAAGGATTTCCACGGTAAGTTTCCGGCGGAAACGAGAACACCACACGATTTTAATTCATGAATAGTTCTTTAATCTTTACGTTACGCTTGCATATATAACTTATTTTGCAAATATAATTTTCTCTTATAAAATATGCATATATACTGGAGAGCTTTTTGTTCCCCACTTTTTACAATTTGGCAAATTTCCATTTAAAACGCTTGATCATGATTTTTCAAACTACTATAGAATTTTAGAGCTTAAAAGCCCTTATTAAGCTCTACAGCAGTTTGCTTCACTTTGAATTGGAATTTTTCCCCCACTCCTTTTGATGTAAGATGCAATACTGATACTCTTCTTTACAAGGAAATTATTTGTTTCATTCATTCGATTAAGAGTTTTGGTTTTAGCGTTTTCCCTCAGCTGTTCAGCTAGTTCAGTGAAAAGAGTTTCGATGTTGTCATCCCATTTAGCGGATGTTTCAAGATACAGCAAGTCCTCAAATTCTGCAAGGTTAGCAGCAGATCTTGAGTTCACCATTCGTCTGGCGCCTTTCAAGTCCGTCTTGTTGCCGACAAGAACTTTCACTGCGTCTTTGTTCGTGTAGCGGTGAACATCCATAAGCCACAGAGGAATGTTTGCAAATGATCCTTGGTTGGTAAGATCAAACATCATAATCACTGCGTCTGCGTTTCTGTAATAACTCTGTGTTAGCGTCCGATATTTCTCCTGCCCGGCCGTGTCCCAGCACTGCAGTTTCACTTTTTCGCCTGATATGTTCACGATCTTGGAATCCAGACAGACCCCGACTGTTGAGGTGATGTTCTCGGCATAATAACCTTTGGTAAATCGTCGAATCAAGGAAGTTTTCCCAACGCCAACATCCCCGATGACCAAGATTTTAAACAAATATTTAAAATCGTTTCTGGTGTTTTCGTCCATGATGTCTTCAAAAGTTTTGTTTGACACTAGTTTGAGCAATTAAGTCACTTCATCAACGTGCTTACTCCGTTGCAGCTCTGTGAATTATTGATTAGGAAGAAGCAACTGCTCGACTTTTATAGCTTGCCCTGCCCAGCGGTAAACACAGGCTGTGCACTCTCGCGTATCGACAGAACGTAAATTCCTCTAGCTCTGCGTTAGCGCGCGACACACTGCCTAAAAATTGTTCTGAGCAATCACACAGTGATTCGGTCTATTTTCAGCTATGAATCATAACACATGATGATTGTCAGACTGAAATGTCAACATATGTAATCATGTGTAGATTCATAATCCTGATGTTCTGCGTACACATAGAGTCATTTATAGAATCATGATGTGATGCAATGTGTATGTGCACATCGTAACACGTCTTTTATTAAGATGTCATGTGTCACAATCATCATCTTAGTAATTATAAGGATGGTGTTGTGTGAACAGAAAACATCTCCTCACGAATCATCACTAAGATGTGATCTCCATAAGGAATTAACACTATGATGCATAGAGTGTATAAAACATCTTCATTGAAATCACATGAATGATGCAATGAGGGTGAATTACTGTCTTGTGGGATTGGTGAGCCGAAGCCAACAATAATAAAAGGGGGGCAAAACAACATGCCCGTGTTCCGTTGGGTGAAAATGACCAAATAACGATAACTTTGCACTTCCGTAAATCGTATAAAAAATTTATTTAATTGGATCTAAAAATAATACAACAAATCACATATTTACAAATAAAGAAACTAATTGAACGAACCAAGCAATCAATTTCACAGTTCGCATATGATAGATAACATAAATCGCACTAACAGAAATCCAAATGAACCTTTTTTTATCAATTAGACCCTCCGCGAGGTTAATGAGAGTTGCCTGCAAAGCACTTATTTAGGTGGTATAGTGACTTTATTTCAAATTTGCGGATGATTGGTCGCTTGTCGTGCCCCGTGTAAAACCATAGTTGAGGGACGATCCCCCAAATGCGAATACAAATGAAGGATCGGGATAAAAGTAGAGGCGGCAAGCGCAAGGTTAGCCCGAGAGTGAGGAATTAAGTACGCTCGC
>BLFN01000334.1:280016-285016 GCA_014634225.1 Acropora yongei
TTTCATGCATCGATTATGGCTGAACCATGCACCCATTGGAGAGTTGTTCTAGAGACCAGAATTCAGCGGACTTCACAATTCCCGGCATTCCTTTCAAGTTGTGACTCACGTGGTCATACAAACCTCTGACGTCGTTTTCTACGCAATCTTGACGTCAAAGGATTCAACTCCTGAAGAAGAGCACTGATGAATTTGTTTTTCAGGAGTTGCACAAATTGGAGTTCGCTGAGAGGGCTCAAATATTTCCCCTGATTGTTGCTAGTTTCATAAGCGAAAGCTTCATTGGAAGATGTGTTGATTTGTTACGTAACCAATGCTGCTAGATCTCAGATATATCCATATTTTTTTAAATTACCTTTGCATATTGTTATCACTTAATTAGTTTTCAGACGCAAGGAGCCTTTTTACAACAATTCACCACACCTTACCACACAATCATTAAAAAACGTACAGAGAGCAAGAAATTCAAGTGTTCGCCAATGCATTGAATTCAGTTATAGCAGGAGCCCATGAGTGGGAGCACGCTCTTACGAAGCCAATGCCACGGCATTTTTACAGACTGATATCTTTTTAGCATACTTTTTCTTGTGTGAAAGAAAGGCAGTTCCTGTCCAGTAGTGCAGTGACGTCAATTAGCTTCTTGTGATTGGTCATGGCACTCTCACGGGAGTCCCAGGGAAATTCGATCTAAAAATAAATCGGGTCGATGAAAACGCCGTGACAGGAATATAGGGGAGTTGCATGCCCCTACTAATCGGATCCTGGTTATGGCCAGAGGGAAATTAGTGGGGGAAAGAAGGAGGGGGAAATGTTAATGCAGAAAAATGTATGAAACGTTGAATAGGCGATTTACATGATGGCGTCATTTACCACAAAAACCAGACTACTTTGAGTTACTTCTATAGGCGAATCTTTGCCTCATTAGCATATGCTTATTACTATCTGATGACCCTAACAAAATAAAAACTGAATAGAGCATAACAGTTTTAGTTTTCTCTGAAAATTTGAGCCCAATACATCGAATGGTTTCGGAGAAATTCTCTTCTAAAAACTCGAAATTTTACAGAGGATGTAGGGCTCATGAACTTTTTTGCCACCCAGCAATTTCGCAGTTTTTGATGGCTGATATTTCCTTCAATACTGCTTGCAAGGAGCTGAAAATTGCACGAATCGCTCAACTCAATCAGCTCTTTCAACTTCTGCATTAAGCTCATATATACGGCCACGGTTTCTATGAGGTAAGTCGTATGCTATTGCGGAAAAATGTAAACAATGACGTCCGCAAAGATTCGCCGGTTGTCAAGCAAATTTGAACAGTTGTTTCTTTGTTCCCAGGAGAGAATAAAAATCTGAATAACAAATCATTTTTACAAAGCATTCTGGTCTCCGTAGTAAAATGACGTCAGCATGCAAATCGCTAATTGTCTTGTTTTGCCCCAGTTGTTGGAAGGTGAATCAACACTTGCAATTGGGCAAATCACTATCCACTCAATAATTCAACAGGTTGTGGCAGTACTTGTCCAAAGGATACCGATTAATTCAGCCATTGACTGAGGCGAATGCTATGCCCCTTTCGCTTGATTCTTCTTGATTTCCCCATCAAATTCTTCACACTTGTGTCCGGATGTTTACAGGGCTCTAATTGCTTTTGCCCTGAAAAGTGCTCTTCGGGTCACCTTACGCAATCGTTGAACAGACTTGGAGTTGATTGCTTTCGAGAAATTGCTGTCAGTTGCCTCATTGAGAAGTGAAGGATGAACATCGGCTCGGAAAAAAAAAAGCGTAATAGCTAAAAACAAAAAACAAAACAAAAAGATCGGCGAGATCATTCCAAAACATGGTGAGACACTTCGTGACACATTAACAAGTACAAGCAGATAAACGACACCCTATTTAGGGAGAGAGTAACTGCTGGGTCAGCCACTGATCCCTGGTGATTAGGTCTAAGCGCCGGCCACTGATATCTAGTGATTAGGTCTAAGCGCCGCCTCGAAATGGTTAGCTTTCATAAATTGTTCTGGTTACACCATAATTAAACTTGGTAAACTTTTGGTAAGACTACTAAGATCAAGTAAGCCATGATCATCGCAGTTTTAAACGCAATTTAGGCAATTGCGAAAATTTAGGCAATTGCGAACTTTTTCAGGCTTCTCTTCGCAATTGCCTAAATTGCGTTTAAAACTGCGATGATCATGGCTTACTTGATTTCAAATCCACAGTTCTTTGTATGAAACATTTTCATATATCACTTCACTACTAAGATCGATTGGTACCTTAAATACATAAATTTAAGTGTCTCCCCATATTTTGTAGTATCCATTCTAGTCAACCAAAACAATAGACCTCTGCAGAATTGACCGTAAAATGTCAAGCGCATGCTTAGATCGAATGAAACTGAAATGGAAGAAAACTTTATCTCCTTACGGCCGAAACACACCATTAATTAAGAGTGATAAATTTTTCATTGCCGTCTTTGCGCTCATGGCATTGTGGATTTTTGTGCCTAGTGCTCGTAGAGCTCAAGGAACAATGTTATCGTGCATACGTGTGCGTCCGTATTACTTGCTGCTCGTGGAATATGTCATGAAGTTTTTTGGCGACGTGTAATTTGTCATGAAGCGTCCCCCACCCAACGTTTTGGTCAACAAAATCCAAAATAACTCGTGTCCGTAATCCGTTGTTGTTGTGTCATGTAGTCATTGCGGATGATACCATTTTTCATATCACTAGGCACATGTAGTCATAGACTGCCTATTTTTTAATCTTAGCCAGGCCCCAAGGAATTTCCAGCTCATAATAAAGAACGCACTGCATATGATCGATGCAAAAATGTCTTCATATAATGACAAAACCACCACATACAACAACGAAAGCACCTCAAATAATGACGAAAGGACAGCATATGATCACATGGAAAATTCCACATATAGTAACGAAAGCACCACATATTGGTGACAAAAGCACTGCAAAATAATGTCAAATGTACAGTACAACAACGAAGGTACCTCATATTATCAGAAAAGCAGAGCATGTAATACAAAAGGCACCACATATAATGAATGAGGTTGACGTAAGATAGTGTTTGCGTTCTTCAAACAGTTGTTCAAACGATGGATAGCGCTGTCCACCGGATAAATCACTATCCAGCGGAATAACACTAGCAAAACCAATTGAGTTATCCAGTGGATAGCGCTATTCAGCGTTTGAACAACTGGAGCTTTAATAGGACTCAATTCCCAAAGGGTTAGTCTGGGACACGACCCACATGGCCACCGTGACGTCATGTAAAACCAAGAATTGCCATCGCTGGCTCATACGATGGATCTATATCATGTTCAATTACATGAAACGTGCATAGTGCATAAGCAAATGATTCGGAAGAGTTTAACAAATTGCAGCAGCAAGGTAAGGTCTGTTTGAAATTTAAGGTCAGTTTGAAATGTAAGGTAAAAGAAAATATGTGGTATTTTGATTATGGATGAAATGCATTTTTTCTTGTAATCGACTCTGTTGTATTGATGGTTAGTTTCTAGTACAGCCCACGTGTTTTTTAGTTAGTGAAGATGTACAGCTAAGTCCCAGCGCAAAAATTGTCCCGTGGCCTTGAACACATGAGCCTAATCTAGCTCAAGTGATCCCTGGATAGAATATATTGGAAGAGAAAACCTCTTGTCATCCCAAATCAAGTATGAAGCCGAGCGAATTCTTTGTTTTCACTCACGTGATGAGCCGCCATGTTGGTGTACAAAACAATAGCAAAATGACCCTCTTGTTTTGCATAATAATAGAATCAAATTTCCAAAAGACTGTTTTCGCCATTTTTCTTATTGTGCTTAGTTTGGAAATCATTTTCCAGACAAGTTGGTAAGACTTTGAACTGAGACTATGAGAACAAATGCAGAAAACGCTCCTAAGATGCTCCATTTTCTCTTTAGTGGTATAGAATGGTCTATGAGAAAATGATGCATCTCGGAAAATATCAGCCCAGTCTCGAAATCTCGGGCCCACTGCACGTTGAACAGTCTCGAAGTCTTGAACTTTTATAATTCGGTCTCGCATTTTTAAACAAGGGTCTTGCAGTCTCGCAAAGTCTCGGATTTACCATTCTATACCCCTTATTTTATATGGAAACATCCCAGAGTCTTACCCATTCCTAGGGAAGAAGGCCATTCACCTCATGAAAATTAGTGGACACCCAGTTCTCAGATCTTGGTTACAAGGTTGTCTGGCAGAAAGGAGGAAAAAGTTACCTCTGTTCATAAAGGTCACAGTGAAATAGAATAATAATATTGTCATTGATATATTTAGTGGCATCAATATGTTGACTCAACCTTAAATTTGAATGCTATGCTATCAAACCATGTTCTATTTTAGCCTGTCGCTCAGTTGCTAAAGAAGGTCAAAATTGTGGAAGTTGCACCAAGGGATGGACTTCAGAATGAAAAGGTATCCCATGAATTTGGAATAGCATGCCTTCACAGAGTTCAAATGGTTCTTCCAATAAGTTCTGTTTGGTGAATGGCCTTTCATGATAATGGACCCTTACTCTTTTAGGGTTAGGGTCTAGATTTTTCTTTCCTTTATCTCATGACTAGTCAAAAGTAGCACTTACAACTTTGAGGACACTGAAATTAATGTAATTATTGGTATCAGTTCATTAGCTCAAGAAAAGGTATTTTAAAGAGAGAGCAAAAGATTAATAATTATCATTACTTTTCTTCTGACAGAAAATTGTTCCAACAGAGACAAAGATAAAACTTATTGACCTGCTTTCAGAGACTGGTTTGTCATCAATTGAAACAACCAGCTTTGTTTCACCAAAATGGGTTCCACAGGTACCTATTTTATAATGAAAATTTTGTACTTAATAAGTTGAAAAAGGTAAAATAGCCAAGTATGTAAAAAAATACGATAAAGCCAATGTTGAGAGCATTGGCCCTTTGCTGTTCAAAATTTTGGCCTTTCACTATTTTTCATTTCTTTACTTCTTTTCGTCTTTT
>BLFN01000334.1:473069-475569 GCA_014634225.1 Acropora yongei
CATGTAAGTGTATCACTGATTTCCCTGTCTCAATTGTACAAGAAGGCGAAGGGAGTGAGTGGAGTCTTCCCGAATTCTAGATGATTTTTGAGACAGTAAAAGAATATATGTGATTTCATGAGCGGGTTGTGAGCCAGAGTAGGCCTCTGGAACCATTGAGGCATCGGATAGACAGTGATACTTCTAGAAATCAATGCCTGAATGAAGCGCCCGGGTGCTTAAGTTAAAATGGAGATGATTAATAAAAGGAGGAGAAGATATTTTTAACACAAAATTCCGATATCGATTATATTAAGTCTTGCTCAAAATCAATCAGTATTGGCTCAAGTTCGCTTTAATTTGGAAAAAAGACATTTCTTCCAGGTCAATTGTTAAGCTTATAATGTTGATCTCTTGGGCATTCTACAGCTATTGCTTTAAGAACACCGCTCAATAGCTCCCAGGTCAAATTCTACATCATTTACCTTCGTTCTTCTATTTTATCGTGTTAGCGATACCACCGAAAACAATTAGATTAGGAAGAAAATGAAAATGAAAATGAAAGTCTAGAAATATCGCGATTGACAGGTTTGTTTAAATGAAGTGCTAAGTGAAAGAGAAAAAGAGGAATACAAGTGTGATGTAGGAGTTACGGCGTGACTAATTCGGCGTTTAGTACTGATCGAAATAATACTGAGAGAGTCTCTTTTAAAAAACTTATCTAAATGGTGATTTACCTATGAATAGGGATACTCCAGTAATAATATTTAATAATTGTTGGGCCGCAGAAATTCTATAATTGGTTCTGAAAGGGCGCACATAGTGACGTTTGTCAGCCAATTGAACACGCTTCAATTCCTGCAGACAAAGTCATAGTTATTTTGAAAGGCTTTTAAAGGCTGTTTATAAACCTGAGTGAGTTTATTCAAAGTGAAGTCTTGGAGGGGAGAAGCAAAACAAAAGAATACAGAAGTGCAAACACCCGCCTGAAGCGGTATTTGTTCAATTATTCATTCAATCATTTTCCTCCAGTTCATAATAAATACAAGAGTGATCAAAGGACATTTGAAAAATACAATGGAAAAGGGTAACAATATAGATGAACTAGTGATCTGCTCTATGCAGCGATGAAGAGAGATTGTTGCTTCAAGTGTTTCAAGACAAATTGGTAAAACAAATGGTTTCTAGGGGAAACAAATATTGCGTGACCACTTTAATCAGTTTGGCAAACAATGCCAAAACATATTGGTCACTCTGATAGATAAGTGATTTTTTAATAATGAGTGGAGAGACATTTTTCAGTACATTTTCGGTCAGCTGTAGATTTGGTGACTCCTGAAATGTAAACCAATGTGTATCTTATTAGCTAAGGCTTGGCTTAGTTTACAATAAGTAAGGAAAAAAAACATGACCATTTCGGTTTGACCTCTTCCCATTTTTGTTTCTTTGTCTTTCTTTGACGATGGTTTATGGCGAAATTGCATTGACAGTCTCTCAACTAAAGAATGTCTTTGTATGTTTTGATTTCGGCGAAAATAGGAAACATTCGAAATAACGTACTAAAGCCCTGCCGCCCCGGCTCTCATATCTTGGATGCTAGTTTCGTAAGAGCAGATATTTTTACAGTACAGGAAGAGAATTTCTATTTATGCCAGCTGTTAAGTATGAGCTAACGCCCACCCCTACATTCTGTTTCCTTTAACTGACGTAAATCGCTTCACTTTTTTGCCCGAATGGTACCGTATCGGCCATCCGTTATGGCACGTTATTCTCAGCTGTTTGGTTGTAGTGTAATAAATGAACAGAATTCAACTAACTTTGATTTTAAAGTGATCTGATACTAAAAGCACATGCAGTCACTGCGAATCATACTTTTTTTTCTTAGAAATTTTCAAACTATCGGTGTATCTCCTCATGCTTTAATCAGAGTCTTGTTGTGATAAGACACTTGCCAGTTTTTATTGTCATCCTCCAGAGAGGTTGAAAGAAGAATGCAGAACAATTTTGGTGTTTACTTACTTTTTTCTTAATATTATTTTTTCTTTAGTTCGTGTGACAATTCGCTAATCACGGGCGATCGTGCACTTACAAATACACAACCATAAATTAGTTCAAATAAACAAGCCTCTTGGTCTAAGTGTCGAGAAATATCTCTCTTTTCAACTGCCTCCACTGAACAGTCGAGCAGTTTTGGTAAGTTACGGTTTTTATTTCTTTGTTAGGTTTTCTAACCCTTTTTATTGTAGAATAATTTTTGTATCCGACCTATCCGGTTTGGATACGTTTTTAGTTGAAGCAGTTGGACAAGGTTACCTTCCGCATTTTTCCCTGTTCAAGTTTCTGTAATATAGTAGAATGATTAGATTAGAAAGACATGTAACTAGATTTCGTTTTACAGAAGGACATATAACTAGATTCCGTTTTATGAAGTTTGAGCCAAATTCGGAACTTCATTGTTATGGGTGAAAGTAAAGTAGGCTGTATTTAAATTTGTAAGAATGCATGGGAAGATGTTACGCGT
>BLFN01000334.1:701539-704880 GCA_014634225.1 Acropora yongei
TCGTAGTTGTCGTTGTGCCGGTGGTATGGCTTTGCACATGCTTAAGGCGAAGGCCATAATGTGGCCCCCTCTTCGTTAGATGGTAAAATTATCGGCCGAGAGTTTGGATTATTACTTTTGTTTCTCCCTAAAATTACGAAATCAAAATCCATTGTGTTTAAATTCTTGAATAATCAATACTCATTTTTGCCCTTGCGTTTTTCAAAGGCATTGCTTTGTCTTGCATTATTATCCAAAAGTTTCCTTACCAGAACAAAACAGTGTGGTCCCTCACATCATGGAAACAAACGAAATGTTTACCATACGAAGAGGGTTCAATACAATGAGGATTAGTCCACCCCTTAGCATGGTCACGTTGACGTCATGTGCAGTATCGAATATCCAATATGGCAACAAAATTGCAATGACGTCACATAAATAACTTTTACAGACTCTTTACACTTAATACACATTTGCAAATAATTTTAAAATAGTAAACATTACATCATATTTTAAAAAAAGATGTGTATTAAAGTAGGGTCGGGGGGAACAAATGAAACTTGCGGTTTTTGATTTATCCTCTTGCATTTAAACTTGCACAACAAAATAAGTAGAAGGGACCGGAAGAATCAAGTAATCAATGTGGCTGCCATGACATCGTGTGCATAATTTCGTCATACTAATTTAGTCCAACAGTGACGACCGATTCGTGGTTCTGATGAGTTAAGCGCTGCCGGTAGTGAACTAGTCAAACGCTTAAAGGGAGCAGAAGGCTTAATCATTGTACAAGCAACTTTCTTCAGGAGAACTTCTTAAAGTGGGTTAGAGTTCAAAATTGAATTCGACGAAAAAACAAAGGTATTGACAATACATAATTATTGTGCTGCGGTCATGTTTTTGTCTTTACATTTATCATTTTCTTACCGAAACAGAAGAACGCAGTCTCCCATATAACTGAAACAAAAGACGGACTTTGCACAAAAATAGACCTCAATACAGAAGGAATTGTTTGCCTTCTTAACATGGCTTCCATGACGTAATATGCATGATTTATTTTTACACTGATACAAAGTGACCACTGTTTCTTCAATTTTAAAACCAACATGGCTGCCAAGACGTCACTTGAATAATTTATGCATGGTCACTAACATTCAATATGGCCACCGTTTCGTGTCTTGCCACTGTCAAGTCACATGCAATGTTTTTACATGCTAATAAATTCAATATGGCTACCGTTTCTCTGCTTACCAAACCAAAATGGTTGCCATGACGTCACATGAATAATTTTTGCATACTGATAAAATTCTGATATGGCCACAATTGTAGTTTGTCCCACGCAAATCGGTCAAAACCATTGCTTTTCTTCATTTCATCAACTGTATTTTGCGAGTATTATAGCCTATTAGGCACGAGGTAGCCATTAAAATAAAATAAAGATTGTTGACGGTTGCTAATAACCCCATAAACCACTAGAATGTTTTCTCTAGGATAAACAAAGCTAGTTATAAATTGTAACCCTTCAGCCTGCCTTGGGTGTCAATGATGATCTGTATTAGAAACCGATATAACTTGTGGGAAATATAAATTCAGTGCTAAGTTTCGGCTGGCCACTCAATCAGGATTCAAGAGCAATGTTTTCATATCCTTACATGACAAACTTTCTGTTTAGGTTTTCAAGTTTGTTTTGATGAATTAGGAGACGACAAACAACAAATATTTTAAAGTTGTGCTGTTGTCGTCTATTTATTATTTAATTATTTGCTTTGCGGAAAAAAAGGACTGCTTTCTGCACAGTGGATATTTCACCAGGGTTACGATTTGTTTTCGTTTAACGTCAGCCCTGTTCCGGAATGAGAATACCCGAGATAGAGCAGTTTTCAAATGACTGTCGAAAGTTATTACGTGATTGCGATTGCTAAGCTTAGTGATTGACTTAAAAGACTCACGCCAGTTTTTCAACCAATGAGAATCAAAACCAAAACCAATCGCACCACGTACGCGTGATTTTTCCCGCGCTTCGAGCGAGTTACAGGTAATTGCTAGGAATTCTGATTGGTTCATCGCGCTGTCTGATCCTGTTGTCATTGGTCGGAGTAACTGCTTTGGTTTTGGTTTTTCGACAGTCATTTGAAAACCGCTCTAACCTCCGGAGGAATTGGTGATTATTACCAGTTACACAATGTAATTATTCTGCATTTAAGGCTATCCTTTGCCTTTCAGTAACTCGAAAACTTAATGAAGTGATATATCATTCACGGATAAAAATTCCTTCAGCATTCTTATTAGTACCCTCGTGGTATTGTTTGTGAGCTTTCATACCCACCTGATTGAAAGTTGTTTTTTAGTGTCAAGAGAACTAAAAAACTTAACCCCATTGTCTATACGCACGCAATATTCCACGTACGCTTTTTCAAGGTGAGATTGGTTAGTAGCTACTTAGACGTGTATCACTCTAGGCCTTTCGGCTATTTACCCTCATTTACAACTGAACGCGAACGGAATAAATGCCAGGTATGCCTGCAAAAGTTAAGTTTTCATTATAGAGGCCTTAGGTAATGACTGCTACCTGTGGGGGCAGGGTAGGTCGCAGACGGTAATGCTTGAAACCTGGGGGGTGAGGGAACGGCTGCAGCCGTTTACGGTGATGCCTTATGTTCTGAGAGTACTCCACTAGTCAATTACGAACCCTGATAACTATCTCAATGCACACAAAATGGGACCTGTCTTAAATACACCTGCAACACTTGAATCCTCTTTAAAATTTGCTGTAACGCTTGGAATTCTAGAAACATAAATACCAGACAGAAGAAAGAGGCGTTACACTGAGCCAGGGACGATGACGGGAAATAAATAAATTGCCATACTTTGTGTAAAGTGGAAGAAGTCTGTCGAATATATAGAATAGGAGAGATTGTACTGTACCCATTTTGGCTTCCATCCATAGCTGAATGTCTTGCGTCTTATTATTTCAAATAAAGTTGCCTATAAAATCAGCAAAAGCTGATGATCGGTTATATATATTTACTTCATATTTGACTTTCTAATTTGGATTCATGCAAAATTCATTTTATCCCTTGAAATACAAGAACCTAGCTATTCTGGGTTAACAATCGCCGAACTTCTTCCTTGTGGCGAACAAACTCTTCTTCTGGTAGGGTAGCTCGTTTCATATATTCACAGAACTGTTCCTCAGTAAAGGTGTTAAACGTGCCTCTCGCTGAAAAATCAAACGGTTAAACAAAAAAAGATTTAAAAACGCAAACGCAAAGTGAAATAAAGGATTGTATTAAACCTTGCAAGTCCGTTCCAAGTAATGGTCATACCATTCCACCTTAATTTCAGATTTCAGATTAGTTCCTGGT
>BLFN01000334.1:711159-713659 GCA_014634225.1 Acropora yongei
ACTGTCCATGCTATGTTACTGCACAACTTGAGTTCCTATACATATTAACCCTTTTCCACAGTGCAATGTATAAATAATTAAATTATTCTGGTTGTGCACATTACCCCATAATAATCACCATGCATAAATTTATTCAGCATAATTCATTTAAACTTTGTATTTTTAAGTATTCTGGTTCTTTCTGAAGAGAGTCTATGGAAGTGATGTAATGCGTACTTAAATTTACACATACAACTCATCAGAGGTATTTCCTATATCATGGCTACCCCGAAAGCACACCCAAAAATCGAATATTGTTCGATTGCGTAGTCTCCATCATGATGCAATGATCGAGTTCTACAATCGCTATAAGGAATTGATTGAAACCGGCTTCAAGCATAACTGCACTTCTCCTACAAAATCGACCCAAAATTATTTTGTAGCATTGTTCACGAATGGTCTTACCGTGATTCTATTTCGTTTGGGAAGTCTTACAAAATGCCGAAAACGTTGCATTAGAAGCACAAAAGCCGGAGATTATTGAAAACATCAACGGAAAGTGTCAGGCGCATCTAAATAAGCTCGGTCGCTAAGCTTTGATGAATCACAGGCATCCCAAAGTGATCCGACCTACCCAAGTCACCAAATTTAACAATTTAGCAAAAACTAAAATGCACGTTTGAAGATTCTCAGGCAAAACAACACTAAAAACAGAAAATGGGATTTAACTGAACAATCACTATGGGATATGCGAAGACAAATGAGGCAACACTGAGGTAATGGAACAGAACCACTCTCCACTCTATAGCGCGAATGACAATATTGCCAAGGCTTCAAAGACTTATATCGGGAGGGCGAAATCCAAGATCTAAAATCATGAATGCTCATTTATTGTCCCAAATTCAAAGTAAAATAAAAATCGTAAAGCTTATAACAAGAACTAGATTCTCTTTTTGAGCCTCCAATCTTTGTACATCTTAAAGACAAGAACCATTGACTGCTAGAAAAACTATAATTAACCCGTTCAGATCTGATTCTTCATTAAGACCCGAATCGCATTCTTGTGCAGAGTAAACTCTTCCTCTGGTAACGTGGCTCGTTTCAAGTACCCGCAGAAATGTTCCTCTGTAAAGGAATCATATGTTGGTCTCGCTAAAATAAAAGTGGAAAAAGAAATGCATGAAAAGCATTAGTGGTGTAGCCAACTCTCAGATTACTGAAGGTGTGTTCTTCCGAAACGCCGCATATTTTCGTTTGCCATGGCAGGTCATCAAAAGGTGGGTGGATAAAAAATGTAGTAGGCGTGGGTCTACGGGTTAATAGGCTATCTACGCCTTATCCTAGTTTAACTTCTGGTCTAACTCTTTGGCAATGATAAAGTTTGGGAGAAGTCGTTTTCAAAAATTGTTTCTTTCTTTCTTGCTAACTGCGTTCAACTCTTCGGTGAAGTTCAAATTTAATTTAATTTTATCACAAACAATATAAACAAGAATGACAAAAAAAGGCAAAGAAATAACGTACAAATCAGACTAGCACTGTGATGAGACGCAAGCCAGAAATTTAACCTTAGCTTGAAGTTGCAAAATGTTCTACACATCCCACTCTATGAAAAGAACGTGGCAATTGAGGCTACATAACCCTTGTTACAAAGGAGTGTTAACCAAACTCGAAGCCGAAGTGACACGTATTCCAACGCCACGATTGCTTTCTCTCGACCCTGGAAGTGAAGTCGAGGATATTCATGAAATTGCTATTTTACTACCAGATTACGAAATTCGCTCCTTTGTCGGCTGCAATTATAAGAGGCTTACTTTCTATTGCCAAGGAGCCTGCCAGTTCGTACAAAGCAATGGGACGCTTTTCAGACTCATAAGAACTCAGATCTTTTGCACCTGTTTGACACACAAAAACAAACAACTAATGTAACCAATCCAGAGACGCATGAGTTTGTAACCAAGTTTGTAGCCACCCCCTATTCCCCGTTGGCACTGAAAAGACTGCATTTTCCGTTTACCCACTTGACTTTGATAGAGGCTAACATTTTGAGTTCGTAGATAAGATAGAGGCAGCAGGAGAAAAACTCTTTCAACAAAAACCAACATAAAAGAATAACCTTAACTTTTTTGACCATCAGATTATGCAAAAGACAACAAAAAAAGTCAGCGTTTAGGGAGCACGGAGACTAACGATAACTAAGGAAGCTGGCTATATAATTATTAGTGAAAGCAACATCCTAGAGACTAAAACTATAATGTTGCAATGAAGTTGAACAAATCCTGGATGACGAAAAAAAGAAGCTCCTGAAAATCTAGTGTTACTACTCAACATGGTTACAATGATTTAACGTACAATCCGCATATTTAAACAAAAAAGGCAATCACTGTCATTGGACCATTTCATACCAAGAACAGAATTTCTAGGCCAGAGAAACACTCTAAGAACTGAATTTTTATCATCTTGATGCACGTAAACATTCATGTGGCTGCGTGACAGACATCTTCTTCCTCGCATTATGTGTAAG
>BLFN01000339.1:103064-105564 GCA_014634225.1 Acropora yongei
AAAGAAGATTTGTTCTTGTTTGCTTTGTGGTTGTGATTGTTAAAGTAGAAGTCTAGTTATATAACAAAGCACTTATGTACATGTATGGTCCCTTGTCACGGGAATCATCAGTATTCTCGGAAGAGAAAAACTCTGTTTCCCGAGAGACCATACGTTAAGTGTATATTATAGGCCCTTTAGGTCTCATGTTTTTGCTTTTTTCTTCTTCTGTTGGACCTTTTGTCCTTCTTCCTTCTCCTTTTCTTGCCGTCTCCTTCATTGTCTTCACTGAGAGCGACTTCTGTTTAAAGAAAATCAATGCACATGAAAATTAATTTAAGTTAAATTCACATATGGTGCTTTATTTTTTTCCCTCACTTTTCTCAAGTCACCAAATTCAACCTTTTGTTGCTTTCTGTGGTAGGTTGTCTCATTATTTACTTTTTATTAACAATAAACTTCCTTACACAATGTGACACAACAGACCAATGAATAATTTTCAATACTGTGATCTTTTGTTTGGTTATTGTTTTATCAGATGTGTTCAATGCCAAAGTGTTATTCTTTGACTAAGGAAACAAAAATTTAGTTCACTTTTGAAAAGTTCCATACAGTAATTTAAATATTTTTCTCATTCAGTGTAGTCACATATGAATATAAACACCACAGCATTATTGAACTACCACTTGCCTTGAAGTGCACATCTTAAAAGTATAAAACACATTCAACTAAAATTAATGGTCTTGTTATCTTGCACTTCTTCTGTTTCCTTGGCCTGTTCTGTGGTCATTCTGTTCTGTTCTTGCTCCTGTTTGGGGTCATCTGCAGAAATACTAATAATTAAATAGTAAATTTTATTTTTGAGCGGGCAAATATTGTTTTTAATCCTATCACATTTGTTCAAATTTCAATGGGATTGTCCAGATGCAGTGACAAAATGTAACAAAGTATGTTTTATGCAAACTATTAAAATCATCCTTTTGTGACTTTTGAAAGTCATTTGTTGACAAATCAGATTTTTTAGTTGATTTTTTTGTCAGTGGGACGTAATGTTCTTTGCTGTGGATGTTTTTATTTTACTGTTTGTATTCTGGTGATTCAAACCTGTTTATTTGGTGCAAATGTGTTTTTGATATTATTATTTTGTTGACTGGAAGAAGTCATATTAGTTAATTAATAGCTTACCATTCACTGTGGCAGAGAGATCCTCCTCTGGGGTATAATCTCCCTTAAACGAAACCTGCAAGAAAAAAAAACATTACGAAGGGAAGTATGCTACACAAATAAACTATGGGTAACTTCTTTCAGTAATGGTAACATGTCCAGTTGTCATTATTGAAAGAACTACCCATTGGTTGCAGACTCACGTAATATCAGGTAATTCACACTTATTCGGTCATAAGACCTGTACTTGACTTGTTGGCATAATTGAAACTACTGACCAGATGTATATTTATGTATTTCTGCCTATCACTTTGCTAAGTTTGTTGACTGAATAGTTGGCTTAAGAAAATCAAATCTTCATTCAAACACGCATGCAATTCACTATCAACAATAGCTTGAAACCAAAAACAGACAAAAGTCATAATTTGAATTGACTCGCCCGGCTGGCGTTACTGTTAGGGTTAGTGTTACTGTTGTTGTTCATGTTACAGCATTGCTAGCTATTCAAACTGACAGTTTGATTTTAGGAATCAGCTACAGATTGATAGAGGACAAACCAGTATTCCTAATTTATCCATTCAAGTAAGGTTGCTACTTTAAATATCTCTCTCTTAGGGGAGCTTAAACAGACTGGTACTATTACAAGACCTTATCCAAAGCGAAGGCCTCCTTGGTCGTAACAAACATCATTTCATCCTTTTACCAATAATCAGATATTTCCTGCTTAACAGGTGTGGAGATGACAAGTCTATAGGGCTCATCCGGGAAAAGTTAAAGTCGGGTTATGTATCGGTAAAGACACTTCAGAGATTGGTGGGTAAATGCATCTTCTTTTCCCCTTGCGGTCCCAGCGGCCTGTCTGTTCACTAGGGAGATGTCGGCGGAAATTTCTATGTGTATGCGCACGTCGAAACCAATCGCGATCCTAGGTGCACCGCGAGATGAAATTGCTCATTGGCTTTTTCTAGAAGAGTGGGACAACCCCCTTCTTTGGCGCGAAGAAAGACATCTTCAGATTGAGTTAGCTACGGATGCCTCTCAAACTGGATGGGTGGGCTCATCTCCACACCTGTGAAGCAGGAAATATCTGAATATTGGTAAAAGGATGAAATGATGTTTGATATCACGACCAAGGAGGCCTTCGCTATGGATAAGGTCTTACGTGCTTTTAAGGACCTTGTCAAAGATTGTCGCGCCGATGTTATGCTCGATAATCTGGCGGTCATGCATGCGTGGAATGATCAAGGGGGTAAGAGTCACGACTCAAACAATGCTATTAAGCCTTTGTTCTTTACCACTAGGGATTTGAACATCCTACTGCACATGTTGTACGTTCGGTCTCAAGAGAATCCGGGGG
>BLFN01000339.1:108064-110564 GCA_014634225.1 Acropora yongei
GGGCGGAAACGTGAGGGTGTGGGATGAGAATGCTGGCAAACACGCTCGGTACCAGTTTCCCGAAGAGACTAACAGATTCGAGCTCGGGTACTGCAATTCGAGTACGAGTCAAACGCTGTGTACTGATCCATCAAATCGAGCACGACTTGCCATAACCGCGACGGCGATGGAGCTCGAGTCGCTTTCGCACTCGAGTAGTGATTCGTACTCGGTTTCTAGTATTCGTACTCGGTTGTTCAGGAACAAAAACTACTCCCTTGAGGTCTTGCATTGGCACAACTCTGAAAAAAAAAGGATAAGGTATAAGGCGATACGCAATTGACGTACGTGATAACATTACTCTTCATACATGCTATAATTCTTTTCAGTATTACTTTTCCTTATTGAAGACACTTTCGTCTCTTGTTAAGTTCGATTCATGGGTTAAATTGGTGCACGATCTCGAAATGCAGAATCATCTTAGCCCTACCTGTAACAGGATTTACAGCTGATTGTAGGTGTAGAAATAACGAGGAATCCTTCCAAATGCCTCTCCACCTGAGTCTGTCCGCAGTGACGAAGGAAGGACTTGCAAGTACACTACCATCTCTGTAATCACTGAAGTTCTGGCCTTCCCACAGAAATTATTCAGTAGATATCTCTCGGAGAGATATCGGTAGAATGTTGTTATATTACTAAATAAAAAAAAATGAGAGGTAGAGGCTCATCATTCAAGGAATGTTTGTGCGAGTTGCGGGGGTTATGGCAGAGATGGCGCAGTGGTGAGAGCATTCACCTCCCAACAGACTCGGTGCCATATGTAGGTTGAATTTCTTGGTTCTGTTTTCTGCACCAACATAAAAAAAACGTCTCATCAAAAACCAACATTTGATTTGGTTTGCGCTAATTTTTAATATCAGTTAACAGTGTCCCAATTAGTGCTCCAGTGATAGAATGACTAGACACTAAAATAAAGTTTCCTTTATCGTTTTGTACACAAAACACAGGACAACTGGTTATACGGTTAAATTATCAATTAAACAACACCGCAAGCTTTCAGAGTTGTCCAAATTTTCGGCTTATAAAACTTATCATTATAACACATATCAGTAGCGGCACTTGACGTGCAAATGCAACAACTAGTTTATATTTTGGTAATGAGAACTATCATACCCTGTCAAATAAGAATGAACCCGTAAGACTTCAATGCAAGCACACATCTTTCAAGGACCCAAAACCAATTTTAAGGCATGAATACTGAGGGATCTCGTATCTGCCCTACTCCTGTCCATACCTTTTTTGTAAATAATTTGCCTCAGTGTTTGTATCTCCCCTTCTCTTAGCTTTACGTGGCTTAATGCGCAAGCGCGCAAGTGTTCTTCCCACTCCTTTCTTCTAAACATTTGCTTACATCCCTTTACAGCACATCGCATAATCTTCTGTCGACATTGACCCACGTGGAGAAAGATTTGGCACCTAGGTAAGACATTTGATGAACGCTGAATAACATTAATTCTGAGTTGATAGGTGACAAAATGTTAGGGGGCTGTGTCAAGAATTAGACAAAATTCAGCGACTTGGAACTAGTGACCAGACAGTCGTTTTAATTCGTCGATTAAAAACCACTCGGGACCTCGATGTTGGATAAAGTAGTAAATACACGAGGTGGCCAAATGGAAAGACGCCGACAAAATTGAACAAAAAAAACTTTTTGTAACTAGAGGTTTTGAAAACTGGACGGCCAGACTGATTTTTGTCTCTTTTGTTTGCAACTCAAAATTTATATGGTCGAATGTTTTTTTTGTCTATAAGATTTGATTTGCATTGTTTAAAGGTGTTTAATAGCAATTTCAGGGATAACACTTTCACTGTGAACACTTTTGCCCAAAATGAGGATCTACTATCATAACACAGCCCCTTTAATTACAGAGTAATTCCCGGCGGTATCGATCAATGAGAATCAATCATTGATTGCAGTCAATATAATCAATAATAATCATTAATTATCCTTTGATTAGTATTGATTGGTTCGACCAATCAATAAAAATAGATACTCACTCACCAAATGGTGTTAATTGCTATCGATTATTATTGATTTTTATTGATCATCCATCACTGAGTTTAGGTAACTTTATCGCACAACTTACGCAACTTTATCGATCCTTGATGTTAAGACACATTTAAAAAAACGGAAACCTTCCAGTACACTGAATACGCACGTACGTACGTATTGAGGTAAGCGCTAACGTTCATTCGAATGTTAACCCAAACTCGCTTGTGAGATACTTCTTGTTTGAATCTCGAAGGCTACCTTTAACATAATTAGTAATTTCTACGTAGTCTACCGAGAAATAAGTACGTACGTATGTACTTATTTTTTGGTTGACTAGATGGAAATTCCTGACGGACTGACTGACTGACTGACGTTTTGTAGTTTGAGGCGGGTAATACTAAAAAACGAAGACCTCTTCGATTTCAATGTTTTAGGGTCAAGTAAAGCGTTTTAGCGGGAGACCTTGTT
>BLFN01000339.1:180564-188064 GCA_014634225.1 Acropora yongei
CTTATACAAATAACGGCAAATTAGCCAATCAGATTGCGAGATTATTAGGAATTGTGGTTAAAAAGCCTGAGTTTTTTGGATAGTTACATGGCGGTCCCAAGGGTGAATTACGCAACTTTACTCTGATAGAAGCTAAACTACTGTATATACAACAAATTAAAGAAAAGGTACCGGCGTAGGTGATATCGTTGTTTTTCACTAACCTAATGGCTGAAATAAAACCCCGACATATGTAGACTTAATAGCTCCCTGTCATATTAAATCTACGTTTGTCTTCAGACATATTGTTTGCTGAAAGACAAGAGCTTTCCGAACTCCGCGTTAATGCAGGTGTGCTGAGAATATTCAACAACATGGCCACTCCTAAAACGTTAGTGATCCTACTGTTGTTCTCGGGCGTCATATTAGCCTGCCCGGGTGGTAAGTCTTCATTTCATTGCGTTAGGAGCTTATCTTTCGGCGCTCCATCACGGATGTCTTATGCTTTCTATGTTTGTCTTCCTGCTTTTGTGGTCGAACCGAACACGTTTAAACAAGCCAGTAAAGTATTTTCTTAAAATAACCATTCCGAGACTAGGAGATAAACCCAATTATTGGCTCTGAGCGAAAGGTGATATCGTTGTTTTTCACTAACCTAATAGCTGATATACGAAACCCAGACAAACGTCGACTTAATAGCTAGCTATCATATTGAATCTACGTATGTCTTGAGACATCCTGTTTGTTGACGATAAAAGCTTCCAGAACTCCGCCTGATGCAGATGCGTTGAGAGTATTCAACAACATGGCCACTCCTAAAACGTTAATCATCCTAGTGTTGTTCTTGGGCGTCATATCAGCCTGCCCGGATGGTAAGTCTTTATTTCATTACATTAGGAGCTTATTTCTCGGCGCTCCATCATGGAACTCTTATGCTTTCGCTTGTGTAATCATGTAAAAAGTAGGTTTTTAGTTTCCTATTTGTTTCTACTTTTGTTTAAAGAAAACTTCAGTGAAGGAGTTTAAACAAAGCAAAAACAACAAGAATTGTTTTTTTCCTGCAACGAGTGAGTTAGCTATTTTCAACAAAAAAAGGGTGTACAACATTTTCAAAGCGGCAGATTGTCATCATATCGTACAAATTGCTGCTTATCGTCAACTTTTTCAGCGAATTAAGATAGCTAATATTAACTAAAGAGGACTTAAAGTTTGATGGACATATATTATATTGGTGTTACGAGAACCAGCTTTAGAGTAACGAGAAAGATGAGCTTAAGTGTAACAATTGGTCTGAATGATCGACGGTGGTTAGGAATTTTTTCTGACGTTTCATACACGAAAGACGCAGAAACAGATAGACAGTAATTATAACGTCTTCACACTTGGCTAGAAAGGGCATTGGGAATTCCAACGGATGCCATTATATTTTTTCAGGAGAATGTCGTCAACTCTTCTTCCGAGCAGACTTTACGTTTGGGAACAGACGTCTGATAAAACATGTCATCGAATCTATAAAAGTCCGCGACTTTGATTTGTGCGAGCTGCATTGTTACCACCAACCCAATTGTGTAAGTATAAATTTTAATGTTACCTCAGACGGCAAGGGACTTCATGAATGCGAGCTGAACAACGCCACTCATCGAAGTCAGGACAGGGATCTCGAGAACATAGATGGCTACATATACAAAGGAACAGAGGTGAGGTCTTTGAATTTATTGCCATTTAAGTCAATTTTCTGAGATTTTAGTTGCATTCGGATTGATGTTCGAGTTCCGATTCAAGTCCGATTCGTGTTCAATTTCCAATTGAAGTTCGTTTCATTTTCATGCTCAAGATCTGATTCGCATTCGTTTCGGACTGATATTCGGGATCCGATTCATGATTGTTAAGGAATCATGCTCGAGTTCCAGCTCAATTTCGCTTCAGTTTCGTGCCCGAGTACCGATTCGCGTTCGTTTCACTTTTCGTGCTTGAGTTCCTCCTCGCGTTCGTTTCGGATTCGGGCTCGGATGTGAGACTAGAACTCGAATCGGGGTTGTGGGTTTGTAGCTTTGTGGTTTTTCCACGGCTAGATACAGGGCCAAAATGAATATCATTTTTCTTGTACAGAATGCTTGTGATAAAGGACCCTGCAAAAATAATGGAACCTGCCAATCTGGATACACAGACAAAGGCTATCGTTGTCTTTGCCCTCCACAATGGACATCAGATCATTGCGAAAAAGGTACCACATAATCCTACTTTTTTTTTCCAACTATTATTACTTCTACTCCACTGCCAATCTCTTAGTTACCACTGTGATCAACCACTTACTAAGGTTCTGCAATATACATATTTCTTTTAAATTTTACTTTAATAACTTCAAGATCCCTCAGCGAACATTATTATAAGTTGTAACCAAAGAATTACAGAGATCCGATTTCAGAGCTGCGCCGAAATCATCCTGTATTAGCTTTGGAGTCATTGGTAACTGGTAGAAAATCCGATCGCGATGATTTTACCTTTAATGTGTTGTTGATTGAGTACCCTTTCAACTTTTTTGCAGATGTCAACGAATGTAAAAATGGACCAACCAACCCCTGCGACAAGGATGCAATTTGCAATAACACCAAAGGATCATACAGTTGTCATTGCAAACAAGGATTCGTTGGTGATGGATTCGCTTGCACCGGTAAAATGCAACGGAAGAAACGATGCATGTTACAGCTTTGCAGCACTTCACTGCTGCATTTTTTCGCATTTTAATATTCCTCTTTTCACTTAGACTAAGCTAAGGCATTTGACCTGTGCGTTCTTGTCGTACATAACATATATTAAGGAAAAGATGCTGACAATGATGATGATGATCAGGATGATGATGATGGTTATATGATGTCGATATTGACATTGAATTTGTTTATGTGTGAAGATTTATGACGAAGATGTGCACGATGAAACTTTTTTAATGTTATTCTCTTCAATTTCGCAGCGATAATTCCACATCCTTCCGCATGGTTCCCCCTCAACGGTACGCATCAAGCTTCTGAGATCGAGAACCGCACAAGCTCCGGGCTCATCAAAGGGAACAGGGTTCTTTTGTCCCTTGGTCCTGACGGCACACAAGATGGGTCATATTTTTTCCGAGGTTCACCGGGCAGCTCCATTACTTTTTCCGGCAATAATTATAAGTTGGGCATCGGGGTTTCAATAACAATTTTATTCTGGTTGTACAATTACGACAACAACGCTGAAACGACGTTCCTCCAGTGCAAGGGTATGAAGCTCGTTGTTAAGCATACAGAACTTAAATTGACGTTTCCCAAACGCGCAATTTCAAAAATTGTGACAGGAACCTTAGCAGAAAGAGGTTGGACATTTGTTGGAGTGTCTTACAATGGGACAACTGCTGAAGCAAAGTTGTGGATCGATGGAAATATGGTGAACTCGAAAAAGCCAACAGCAAATTTCATAGGCTCTCAATTTCTGACGCTTGGAGGAAATAACTTCAAAGGAAAAATAACACAGTTGATGTTATTCAATTTAACGTTGACCCAAGAACAAATAACAGGAATAAAAGGACGGATGAAGTTGCCAGGTGAGACAGAGAGCTACATCTATAAGATAAAGATGATTGCATTTGGTCATTTTAAAATGTATATTATTTTGAATGAAAGATGTACATGTATGCATGGCTCTAACCTTTCTCTCCCTTTATATCATCAGTAGCAAATTCATTCGATAGGGATATATTTGAGCAAACTTACATCTATATGATAAAGATGATTACATTTCTTTTTTTTTAAACGTATATTATTTTGAATGAAAGGTGTATGCATATCAGGCTCCAACCTTTCTCTCCCTATATATCATCAGGAACACATTCATTCGCTAGCGATAGGTTTGAAACGTGATGGGCAAATTCGCTCGTATCAAGCATAATCCGATTTTTTATCCAACAAGTCATAGACAAGGGGATTTTTTTTTTCAGAAGCACTTCAGCCACTAGGTTTTCTCGCGAAATCAATTTCATAAAAGTAATTTCCTCGTGAAAACAAAATAAATAACCTTTTTAAAGAAGCCATGCCAAACGTTTATTCCGGCGAAAAGAGGAACATTTAAAATGTAAAATTAATTTTACGACGACGTTTTCAGCGATTTTGCGGCTTTTAAAATACACGTTTTTAGGAAAGCATTACCGAAAGACTATACGAAAAATGTGGAATTGAAAGTTAAGTTAGGTTTTGATTGTCAACTCCAAAGCAGTTGCTATTTTGGTCACCACACACTTTCAATATAGTATTAGCTCTCTTTTTATTTCATTTAATTAAGTGTAGAAGAGACTCTGTTATTGTTTTCAGTAATTCATATCTGTGAACTTACAATGTTAATAGTGGGAAATAAATTGAACTTGAACTTTAAAATGATGCTTTGTGATCACCTACTTACAAACGTCGGAAATTTGGCATCAAACAATTTAACAAGGGTCTTAGCTTCTGCTAACTCTATTCATTTGCAAACTCTCCCTTTTTCTTACTTCAGCAATGATCTTCAACTCTGCAATAATTTCAAGCAACTCATTCTACAGCGCAGAGCTTGCCTCGTTCCTTGCCCCAGTCGTTGGCCAGAATGAGTCCAAGTGGAAGCGGTGTCACATCGCCCACCCAAACGGATGGGATCCTAAAACATTTCACACAAACTGCGACAATGAGAAGCACACAATCACCATCATTAAAATAGGACGTTACATATTTGGAGGATACACAGACATACCTTGGTGTAACTATCAATTTTTTCTAATTATTTACGGAAGTATGAGTTAGCTCGGTGATGGAAACGAAAGAAATGCACCCAAATTTAATATTTAACGAACGAATGCTATTGTGGATAAACGAAATTGGCAGAGAATGACGAGAAGAACAGAAGGGCGACTCAGACCGGGAACATTTAGGATCATACAAAAAGTAACGAACATTTAAGAGAACGGAAAAATGACAACTGGACGAACAGATAAGTAAGTTCGCAAATAGAACACGTCACTTCGGCTGCCGAATCGACAAAGCTCCTTATGACCAAATTGGTTATCCTTCCAGAGTGGGTTCAGTTAAGCCAGAAAAATATCTCACTTAGACAGAACTGACGCATTCCTTTTATAAATTGGGAGATCTGGGCCGCCAGTTTTCCACACATAATTTATGTGGTAAGTTCCCTAAGCTTAGACATAAACTGCAATGATAACACAATCATGATAAAAGAAACAAAAACCTACTTGATCTGGAAGGACAATCCTACGCATCAGTGTTTGCCCTCACTGGCGTTGATTTTAATTGCTTCGAAAGAATAAATAAATCAGCAATATCACGAATTGTAATTATCTTAATTATCGATGGCTACATAAGTAAACAAGACATTAATTTTATTATTTTATTAATACCCTTGTGCAAATCAGTAATATAACCTTAATATACCGTTATGGTCATGCATGCCAAATGAAGTCATTGTTGTTGTTGCCTGAGAAAGGGAGTCGCAAAGAATCAGCATAAAAATTCTTGTTTAACGATTTGTCTCATACTCAGGCTACTACTCTCGGAAGAGATGGTGAGCAGGACCATCGTTGCGGTACAACATAAAACCTTGAACGAATTTCGTATTTTAATTTGTTTTTTTGTTTTTTTTAATTTAATTTTTTTTTTGCATTTAGCCAGAAAAGGAAAGGTAAAACTACTCAAGTGAAGGCAGGATTGTGTGCGCATTATATAAGTGTCCCTAAGGGAAATGTGGCTTATCAAATGGAAAACAACGGCCAGAAATGGCCTACATCGAGTGAAAGGCAGAATTATACTTCGTTCGGCTAGTGGTTAACTGTTTCTTGATTGCTTATCGCAGTGGATAATTTTTGCTCAACCATATCACCAGAACAGTCCGGATGTTGAGAGATTGTTTTCTTGTTTTACAGATTCCACTAAAGCTTGGAGCAGTGGCGACACTCTCAATGCCTTCATTTTCTCACTGGAGAACAGCAAAGCTTTCCCGCCGTTCAAATGCTTGGCGACAAATGAACGCAATGCAATAAGAAGGAGATCAACTAGTGGTCCAGCGTTTGGAGAAGGACTTTCCATTGGCGAATTGAGGGAAAAGTCATCGGCAATGATAACTGATCCGTACAGTGTTCCAATAGAAATGAACAAACAAGACCGTAGTAGTGTCCTGATCGGCACTGGTGCATTCTTTTCCCCTGATAACTATGAAGTATTCTATCTTGCCTAAACGTCAATCCTCATGAAAAGCAAGCAAACAAACAAA
This sequence comes from Acropora yongei, assembly GCA_014634225.1. Taxonomy (NCBI): domain Eukaryota; kingdom Metazoa; phylum Cnidaria; class Anthozoa; order Scleractinia; family Acroporidae; genus Acropora; species Acropora yongei. Next base: position 186,823 of record BLFN01000339.1, read on the forward strand.
ATCCAACGATATGCATTTTGCTGAATTAGAAGCAACGAAATAAGCTAAAATACAAAACAAACTAAACCAGGTAAAACATGAGAAAACTGCTTGAGGTGAAGTGGTCTCAGCTTGCATGTTTTTTTGTTTGTTTGTTTTTTTTTCATTTTTTTGGCAGTAAATTTTGTGTTTCCCTTGTTCCGTTGTTTGTTTCTCTGGTGAAGGGTGTCCGCGGATGATCCACGAGATACTATGAGAAACATTATGTTATTCTCCTCATGTCGTCTTTAGTCTCGCGGGACACACGCGGGAGATCCCCGGGTGCACGAGGAACTAAGTTCCCTTAAACATTGCAATAATTCCATTTTCATCTTTAACTCCCTGATCATTTTTACGTAACTGTAGCTCACTCATGTTTTCCCAGTCTTCTGCTCCTAACCGAGATTTCGATTTATATTCAATAAATCTTCAAACTTTTTAATAAGACGTTTTTGTTTGATTGTTTTGGTTTTTTTTAACGATTTTTTTTTTCAAACCAGTGTAGTTTTTATGGTTACGATTACTTGATTGCTTTCTGAAAACGTACAAAGATCATGGCTGAATATAACGATTCGTTAATCTAATTTAATCAGTTAATTTCTTTTAGGTCGACTTTAAAGGGGAAGTTTGACGCTGCTTCCTTGAGCGCAATTAGTAATGGTAAAAGGACTGAGTTAATTACAATTAAGGGAGTAATCGGGTCAGTGATTTGAAATTTCGAGCACAATTATCCCTGAATTGTCCTACTACCTATAAATTGTCAACAACAAAATGCGAGAAACGTTTTAAGTAAACGGTTGAAAAAAGGCAGTCAAAATATAAGGAAAACATATCTGAATAAAAGTCATTGAACCAGTTAATTTCTCATCAGGGAACCTGCATCTGTCAGTCTGCTAACGTAAGAAATTTTCCTTGATTTTGATTGGCTAGGGTGGCCTAGGTGTGGCATACAGTGCTTAATCTATATTGGCTGCTTAACTGCCAGATTTGGCCTGTCCGATTCCAAATGTTTGAAACGGACAGTTTTGACCTGAAACAACAAGTTAAGCCACAAATAAGTGCTGTTAACAACCAATCATATTCAAGCATTTTATTCTTGACACAATTAATGTATTAAGTTGTTGATAAGTACAGACTCCATTGCTTTTTTTAAATAGGAAATGAATGTTAGTTGTCATTTCGAATTTTTTATTCGACATTCTAAAAACATATAAAGAAAAAAGC
>BLFN01000339.1:301400-303900 GCA_014634225.1 Acropora yongei
TTGAATATAATGGAGAGATTGAAATTACACCATATCGCATTATTAATTCCCGTTGTTTGCTGTAATAACCTCAATATTTTTCGGCTTAAATTTTCAGCAAAATCTGTGTTGTTGAAAGATCAAACTGAACTTGTTATCGAACTCAGTGTTTTGAAACATTGTTTTTTGCCACTTATCTCCTTTTTGTAAAGTCAAAGAGTTCTATAACCCGAGTTGTGATCAATTGCTGCAAAAGCCTTTTGCAGTAGCTATCAGCATTACCGTAAGGAACATTCTCCAGCGGACAGCAATAAGTCGTTCATTGCGCATGCATCCACTAACGACTTCAAAAGGAGTGTCTCGCCCACTCGTCAATCTTCCATGCGTCCAAATTTAGCAGAAGAGAGACCCTGGCTACAGGGCTACCCACCAGGCTACACCACATCATCAAATCTTCCTCTGAGGGCGCGCGCGCATGTCTTTTAAAAGAACGTCATAAGTGAAAATTATTCACAGCAACGTAACAAAACAAAAAAGAGTTTCGCGTTTGTTTCACTCGTTATGGTGAGAGGAATTAACAAAGTGAGAAAGGTAAAATAATCTTTTTCGAAGAGGACAAGTATCATGGTAATTCGACATAGATATTGCTCTCCATTTTAATTCTGTATCCTCTGTATATCTGCACACAGAACCATCACACCCAAAGAAAAACAAAAAGGGTTATTGAATTTATCGAGTACTGGCCATTATCTTTGTACTTCTCTAGCATAGCAAGAGGGATAAGATGGACGAATTTGTAATAATCGCGCTGTAAATAAATCCACTCTTTGGATACCGAAAATTGCTCCATCATAGACTAACAATAAAGTATTTTCGAATTTCTCAAAAAAAGAAAAATAAACGGTTATTCCGAAAAAAAAAACTCGCTGTCGACGAAATTGGCCTAAAAGAAAGTAGGAATTCGCATGTTTGCAATTTTCTCAACGATCAGTGTTGGTCATAGATCTGCTGTAACTGCTATGATTTTTTTTTTCAGGGCAATTTCGATAGAATAAGAGAAATAAGACAGAGAACGCGCAAGGAACGCCAGAATCCAAAGCCAGGAAAACTACAGAGATTTTTCCATGCCTTTCATCACTTTTGGATGTTGTCGGAGGAAAACAATTCCCAAGATGACAGCATCAGGTACGGTTCTTTCTGTTGCCTACAAGTTTTTAACGCATGTGCAGTTATATAACGGAGACGGAACTTGAGATGAGTTCGCAAGTGCAGCGTTTAGTGTTGCTCTCGTAACACAGGGGTCAAGAGTTCCAGTTTCCTATGTTTGTGGTACGCAGCGCATCTTGGGACAGAAAGTGAGCACCAAGTGTTGAATGGCAGCCATAACATAACGCTGACATTTTTTCCTTTCAAAAACTGGTAGATGAACATGACAGGAGAGAACAAATTGAAGATCAAGTGGGCGGGAGAAATAATTGCCAAGAGGCGGAGACAGCTGGCACGCAGCAAAAGCTTGACAGCAGAGAGAAAAACACTAACAATAATGGCAAGACTGTTAGGGCTCATCGCACGACAAAGCAGAAATATGTTGACGAGAGTGGTGGAAAGAAAGAAGACAAACAAAAAAAAGCCGTCAACCATGACAATGGCAACAAGGTGGTCCATGAAGATGAAAATGTCAGTAAGGAAATGGAAGATCAAGAAGAGAACTATGTCAATAAAAAGATCGATGAGAAGGAGTGTCAGAAGCAGGAAAATGTGATTGAAAAAAGTGATGAGAACGACGGTCAGAAGGACGAGGATCTGATCAAGAGAAGTGATGAGACGGACGGTGAAAAGCAGGAGGATGTGATTATGGAAAGTGATGAGATCGACGGTGAAAAGCGGGAGGATGTGATTAAGGAAAGTGATTAGATGGACGGTGAAAAGCAGGAGGATGTGATTATGGAAAGTGATGAGAAGGAAGGTGAAAGGCAGGAGGATGTGATCAAGGGAAGTGATGAGATGGACCATGAAAAGCAGGAGGATATGATTAAGGAAAGGGATGAGAAGGAAGGTCAAAGGCAGGAGGATGAGATTAAAGGAAGTGATGAGATGGACGGTCAAACGCAGGAGGATGTGATTAAGGAAAGTGATGAGAAGGAGCGTCAAAGGCAGGAGGATGTGATTAAGGAAAGTGACGAGATGGACGGTCAAAAAGAGGAGGGTGTGATTGACAGATGTGCAGGACAGCAACATGACTTTGACAGAAAGAAGGAAAATGCCAACAGTATTTTAAATCCTGAAGAAGTTATCACATCGAAAAGAAGGAAGGTGAGATTGAAAGATATTTTACGAAACTGCATGGCTCAAGTAAACTACCTGTATGTTATTTATTATTTATTGTTTTTGGTCCACAAGAATTTCTAATGTATGTATTTAAAAAAAGACGAGGTAAAGACTAGTATCATTTTAAACAATAAACCTGAAGCCATATTCCACCACCCCTTGGAAACCTTAAGAACTGTGTTGTACCTTTAAA
>BLFN01000339.1:308900-310563 GCA_014634225.1 Acropora yongei
CAAGTTTGACAAATGCTTACCGCTTTCCTCGTGCAAACTCGTGTCTCCATCTTCCCTCCAGGGCTGGAATTTTTTCGGCTTCCCAGAAAGACATTTTGATACGACAAGCACCTGCATATCTAGCAAATTTTGGAAATTGCCATGAATAATAAATGAGCTGGCTGGAGCCATTCGAAAGCTATTCTTAGCATTACTATTACTATTCTTATTAATATTAATATATTATTATTATTATTATTATGATTATTATTATTATTATCGGTTTTAAGCAAGTTCCATGCACATTCTCCTGGAAGTAAACCACGAGTAAAACTTACTTTGTCACGCGCGAGCGAGCTCATTCTCGCTATATCGACTTCAAAAAGAAAATTGATTCGTCATTCCACGCGTGTTACCTTTGCTCGCACAATCGCCTGCTCACACGTGACCTCTCGCAATTTTCTATCAAACGCGATTTGCAATACAGAGAGCTTCCTCGGGGACCATCGTCCTCTTTTTACCCCGCATCAGCACGGAGAGCATCTCATGACACTTTTTAAAGAGAAATGCACAAAAATAAATGGATACATACCTGAAAACAGCATTTTCCGCCCAGAGCAGGAATCCTTTCCACCACGTTTACGTCAAAATAACGCAACGCAACTATGCACATACGCTCAGGGAAACAGCCACTGACAATCGGGAAGCCCGCGTAACTCTAAGAAATGACAAACGCTCAAGACCTAACGCTGATCTGTTCTTCTTTCAATTTGTGGCGAGCTTTCCGCTATTAAATACACATATCTTTTTTCGCCGTAAGTTCTGAGGCAGTGTGAGCAAAAAGAACGACTAGACATAAAAGTGAAGGCTTGTTGGTTATTGTAAGTCACTTTCACTTCCCAACATCCGCAACTTTCTGAAATTAGGTAATATAATTTTGTTTTTCTTCCCACGAGGTAGGAAAGGACAGTCCAAGATATTGTTTCTGTCGCTTTTTCTGATAGTTTTCTGCCACGTTTTGTCTAAAAAAACAGTGATATACAAAGTACAAAAAGCACAAAGATCTGCCTTGCCTGTTTATCCGTCCATCTATGGTTCTCATAAGTGCGTGTCGCACGTGCAGCACGCTTATTTTCCCTCACTCGACCAATCAAATTCTTTATTTATGGCTTCGTCGTTGCCTTTCCAATCATTAATGCTAAACTGTGTTCCCTATTAATAAATAAACACATCATGCATTCAATTGATCCTTTATTGATTATAATTCTGGATAAATCTGGAGGAATGCTCTAAACCGACAAGAGAAGCTTCGAGTTACGACGTCAAACTTCTATATAATCACTAGCACTTTTCAAGAGCCCTGCAGATGGAGCCTCCATCTACATTAATTTTTTGAGTAAACCCTTTCCCGAGTAGATTTATAAATAGAGCCGTAGTGCGCTTGAATCTCCGCGTTTGAATGCGATTGCTGCCTGCTGTCATTTCTCTATTTTCATCTAATCGGGAAAGGGTTGACTCCAAGGGCTTGTATGGTGGATGGAGGCTCCATCTGATGGGCCTCTGTAGTTTTCTATTGTTTTCTTTCCATTTTAGAGACCGGAACGTGTTTACCTTGATGAAATTTGGTCGTCAGCGTCAGTCTTCCTTTAACAAATTACTTTTTAGTACTTGTAACACACCTACA
>BLFN01000339.1:340225-352514 GCA_014634225.1 Acropora yongei
GTGCACTATCAATTGCTTTTTGACTTTCTGTAGTTGAAAGACCTATGATGCATGTAACTGATGTTCTATTAATTTTGCAGCCACCGTGTTGTTGTTCATTTAACAGAGATATCGATATTTTTAACCAATACATCCTCGCATGGATGTAGTTTGACGTAACTCTGGTTTAAAACATAATTACTACTATGTTTAAAATGAATGCAAAATGCCAATTCAAGACTCAGTGTTTCGATTCTTTCGTCCAGTGCCTTTCCTTTGTTCATCAAGAATACAACTCACTACTTGTGTTCATTTATGTTAATGAGGAACAGGAAAATCGTTGTTGCACGATTTTTAGATTATTTAATAGAGCGCAAAGATTTTCAACTGCTTTTTACAAAACTGCCATTTTTTAGAGCTGCATTGAAAGATGGAAAAGTTGCATTTGAAAGTGAAAATTGCAAAAATTGCTCTGAATATACCCAAAATTCATGTGTTTCCCATGAAATGATGCACAATAATATACTTTTCCATAAGAGCAAAGAGATTGGTAAAGAGTATGATGGTATTTTTATCACTAAATAACTCAGTTACTTTGAACATGCAACATTCAGTCATCATTTTGTTAACTACTGTACTACTTTTTTGCAAGTTTGGGTTATTGGTGGTATAAGAGCCTTCGATGGGGTCAGCAGTTTATGTACTTCTGAACAATCATGGTCCCCATGTTTGTAGATTTCAATTAGGCACTTAAACTTGTGTTGACGGAAGCCTACTACTTATCAGGTCAATCTACTAGTTATCAGGTCAATCTAGTTATCTACTTCATAAAACAGAGACCTACAAAGCTACAAAATAATTTCTCTCCAAATCCTTATAATATTACTCCCATCTTCCTTTTACATGTACATTTATTATGCTGATCAGTTGCATGGCATCAATTATGGAAAATCAATTGGGTAATGGATAATGAATTGATATGTTGTAGGTTTAGATGAATTCCAGGTCAAAATGATTTCAACCTATTTGTGTTCCCATAGGAAATGGCAATTACAGTGAACTTGATGATCTTGTGGAGAAATGGTAACAACAAACAAAAATTGAAATCACTTTGACCTGAAATCCATTTTAACCTACAACATTCACTTACATTGTCACTGACACTGTTGATAGTGACACATTACACGTTTTTTTTTCATCCCAACTGGTAAATGACACAAAGAGTCCTGTTTTGCAAGTCTACACGTAAACCACTTGTTTGTAACTTTAGGTTAGCATTTGTGTATGGGTTAGTTCCTTGGTTGGGACTAGGGTTTCTGTTTATGTCTCCTCTTGGAGTATAAGTCAGGGGGACACTTTGTGACCTTTATTATCCGTATTACATGCCTTAAGTAATAGTGAAGTATGAGTGGTCTTCCTTTGTAACCCCTTTTAAAATTGCCATACATCTTACTCAGCACACTTCTGGACTTATCTGAAAGAACATGCATACCTCTTGAAGGGCAAATAAAGCTGTAATTCGACATTTTAATTTGCCATGCTTGTAAAATCTGTGGGCTACTTCCCTCGCCTATGAAAAGAACAAAAGAAACTTGTTTGTAATGATTAAAGTATGTACAAACACTGCATTAATGTTTGGTGGGGATATAAAAGACGAACAATAATTGGTACCTGCCAACAAGTTGATAAGGGTGAAATTACCACTGCAAAGTTGATGTTTTGAGCACGAGCCACAAAATGACACAGTTAAACATGGCAAGCATAGTTTCAGATATTGAGTGCCCTATCTTTGGGGCAAAGTTAGCCAAGACATATGTGCTACGACTAGTCTGAAAGTGCTTGTGGGAACTGTATGCAATCATGCAAGCCTGCTAAATGGTGTGTGCAATAATTCTGTGCGTGTACATGATGTTTTTGCTTAATTGTTAGCAACTCTTTTTATTGTATGTATAAATGATTTTAAACTATAAGTAGACTTTTACTTTGATTTTATTGACCCACCATTTTGTCAGTCGGGAGTGGATTGATTTTGGTCAGTTACCCTATATGTACAAACTACATCAGCAAAAGGTGCTGTAATTCAGACATGACCAACAGCTAGTCAGGTCTGGTCCTAAAGGATAACTTAGTGTATTAGGCAACATGAAGCTCCACAGGGCTGGGGTTGCATTAGACATCTGCCCATGCATCACTCATGGTGCTAAATAGAGTGAGTGGCATGTCAGCCGCTGATTGGCTATCTTAAACACAAGCAAAAAATTATTGTTGTTTTTTTTTATGTGTGAGGATGTAGTTTTTCTCAGTACTGGTGGAAATCCCTATAAATCACTCTAGTTTACATAATAAATGACATTAAGTGACAATAAATGACATTAAAAATACTCCCCCCTTGCATTTGGATTTTCTGACCAGCAGGATAATACAGAGAAATATTCTTTCAATTAAATAATAATTATTATTAGTGCTGCCTTCATCATTACCATCACTGTCAAGCTAATGGTTTATTTCAGGCAGTGTTTTCATGTGTGATGTTGCAGTTTTTCTAAGTGATGGAAATCCCTATGAAGCACTCTAGTTTACAGAATAAATGACATGAAAAATACTCCCTCTTTGGATTTGGATTTTCTGACAAGCCTGATAAATACAGAGAAATATTGTTTTAATTAAACAACATTATTAGTTCTGCCTTCATCATCACCATCACTGTCAAGCTTAATTGATTTATTGCTGGCAGTGTAGACATTAACAAATTGGATGCTTTAATTTGAACTTGACAATCAGATACAGAGTTCTCCTCAATTATCAACGCAAATGGTAAATGATTTTTTGAACTGGTAGAGCACTTGTGGGCATCATTGCTTATTATCTCTGCTCTGCGCATTATATCGAATACATATAATTATTTACAGTATATAATCTATTTATGCGCTCATTATCGACCAATGAAACACTTTAAATTTTATTTAGTATATTATAAGTGATGTTAGAGAACATCAGGCAGTAACTAGTAAAATTTACCTGAAAAGGAGAACACTACAGATATACTGTGATCAATAATAATTATTATCATCACGTATGCTCAACCGTGTGAAGCTGTCAAGGATAATCCCAAGCAGCTTAATTGCCGCCATACTTCTAAAAGGCCAACTCAACTGCCTCAAGCCGTTTGAAATTTTCTCAGAGTAGTTTACTGTTAGAATTCTGGTCTTTTCAAGCCATGGCTTAAATAATGATAATTGCTGCAGTTTTAATTTACAATCTCATAAAAAAAATCTCTACCTAGAAATGAGCAGTTTTGTGGTAGTATTGGATCTCCATAAGTGTCCTAGTTCGTAACGGATATCTTCTCTTTCTTGGTAAACAACAACATACCCTTAATTGACAAATATTTATTAATAGTTATTATTATCATCAGGTTTCAACATTGAATATCAAAGTCAGCCTTGTTAGGCTCCTGAATTGATATCTTTTCATGAAAGTTTGAGACCAAAAACTCTTACCAATACTATGCATAAAATAACAATTTTTTGCAACCAACATTGTCAACCACAATAGTCTCACCAGAGGTTTATGTAGTTGTTGTTGAAGGTGGACCCAGACCATGTTAGCGAAGAGCAGTGCATGAAACGCTTCTAGATCTTTTAGCCTTTTTTCACTAGCAAAAATGTGACTTTTGGTAGTGTTGATGTATCCCAAAGGCCAATTTTCTCCAAACTGGCTTTGAACTAGGGTGGTAAAGTATTCTGATGTAGAATCCTCGCTTTTGTCCATAAACATCGTTCAAATATTTGCGCGAATATAGCCTGAGCCCGTCGGATTCCATGTAAGGTAAGCGGTTAGTATTAAACATGGTATGTGTTGTAAATAAGGTTGTTGAAGTGTATCAAAGTTAGAGTAAAAACCCGATAAAACATGGATTCAATGGAGCAATTGAAATTACACCATCATGCATTATTAATTCCTGTTGTTTGTTATAATAACCGCAATATTTTTCAACTTAAATTTTCACCAAAGTCTGCGTTGTTGAAAGATCAAATTGAACTTGTTATCGAACTCAGTGTTGTGAAAGATTGCTTCTTGCTACTTAACTCCTATTTGTAATCAAAGAGTTCTATGACCCGAGTTGTAATCAATTGCTGCAAAAGGCCTGTTGCAGTAGCTATAAGCATCATCGCCAGGAACAAGTTTGCTAAAATAGCCAGGTTACCCAGTTTTCACCAGAATTTAACAATCCCCACGGACAGCAATAAGTCGTTCATTGTGCATGCATGCATTGACGACTTTAAAAGGAGTGTCTCGCCTACTCGTCAATCTTCCATGCGTCCAAATTAAGAAGAAGAGAGACCCTGGGAACCAGGTTACACCACATCATCGAATATTCGTTTAATGGCGCGCGCGGATGTCATTTAAAACAACGTCATAAATGAAAATTATTCACTACAACGTCACAAAACAAAAAAAGATTTTCGCGTTAGTTTCACTTGTTATGGTGAGTGGAATTAGAAAATTGAGAAAGGTAACATAATCTTTTTGGAAGAGGGCAAACATCATGGTAAGTCGACATGGATATTGCTCTCCGTTTTAATTGTGTATCCTGAACATCTGCGCACAGAACCATCACACCCAAAGAAAAAGAAAAAGAGTTAGTGAATTTATCAAGTACTGTTCATTATATTCGTACTTCTCTAGCATAGCAAGAGGGATAAGATGGACGAATTTGTAGTAATCGCGCTGTAAATAAATCCACTCTGTGGATACCAACGAATAATTGCTGCATTATAGACTAACAATAGAGCATTTCTAAAAAAAAATTACCGGTTATTCCGAAAAAAAAAATTCGCCCTTAATTTATTGAAACTAAAATCCCAACTTACTGCTATCGACGAAATTTGTCAAAAAGAAAGCAGGGATTCGCATGTTTGCAATCTTCTCAACGATCAGTCTTGGTCATGGATATGCTACCATTGCTATCATTTTTTTTAGGGCAATTTTAAGAGAATAAGGGAAATAAGACAGAGAAGGCGCAAGGAACGCCAGAATCCAAAGCCAGGCAAACTACAGAGATTTTTCCATGCTGTGTTGTCTGTCATCACTCTTGAATGTTGTCGGAGGAAGACAATTCCCAAGATGACAGCATCAGGTACGATTCTTTCTGTTGCCTTCAAGTTTTTAAAGCATGCGCAGTTATATAACGGAGACGGAACTTGAGATGAGTTCGCAAGTGCAGCGTTTAGTGTTGTTCTCGTAACACAGGGGTCAAGAGTTCCAGTTTCCTATGTTTGTGGTACCCAGCGCATCTTAGGACAGAAAGTGAGCACCAAGTCTTGAATGGCAGCCATATCTTTGTCTCCTTTACGCGAATATTGTTATTTGGTAATATGTCGCAATGTTCGCGTAAAAGGAGACAAGATGAAGAGGAGAAACAAAAGTCCTATAAAGCTGCCATTAGAGACTTGGTGCTCACTTTCTGTCCCTCAATGCGCAGCGTCCAACAAAGGAAACTGAAACTCTTGATGCCTGTATTGGAGTGAAAACAATGTTAATTGCAACACAACACTTTCCATGTATGTATACTGAGAAAAAGAAAGGAAGAATTAAGTAAAATATAAAAATTCTAAATAAGGCAGTCGTTATTCTAACAATACCTTACTCGACAATAACCCTGACATTTTTTTCCTTTCAAAAATTACTAGATGAAAATAAGAGGAGAGGACTAACTGCAGATCAAGTGGGCGGGAGAAATAATTGCCAAGAGGCGGAGATAACTGGCTCGCAGCAAAAGCTTGACACCAGCGAGAGAAACACTGACAATAATGGCAAGACTGTTAGAGGTCATAGTATGACAAAGCAGCCTGAGATGGATAACTATGTTGACGAGAGTGAAAGAAGGAAAGAGGACCAACAGAAAAAATCCATTAACGATGAAAATGGGAACAAGATGGTACAGGAAGATGAAAATGTCAGTAAGCAAATGGAAGATCAAGAAGAGAACTTTGTCAACAGAAAGACTGATGAGAAGAAGTGTCATAAGGAGGAGAATATGACCAAAAGAAGTGATGAGAAGGACGGCCAAAGGCAGGAGGATGTGATTAAGAGAAGTGATGAGATGGACGGTGAAAGGCAGGAGGATGTGATTAAGGGAAGTGATGAGATGGACGGTGAAAGGCAGGAGGATGTGATTAAGGGAAGTGATGAGATGGACGGTGAAAGGCAGGAGGATGTGATTAAGGGAAGTGATGAGATGGACGGTGAAAGGCAGGAGGATGTGATTAAGGGAAGTGATGAGATGGACGGTGAAAGGCAGGAGGATGTGATTAAGGGAAGTGACGAGATGGACGGTGAAAGGCAGGAGGATGTGATTAAGGGAAGTGATGAGATGGACGGTGAAAGGCAGGAGGATGTGATTAACGGAAGTGACGAGATGGACGGTGAAAAACAGGAGGATGTGATTAAGCGAAGTGATGAGATGGCCCGTGAAAGGCAGGAGGATGTGATTAAGGGAAGTGATGAGAAGGAAGGTCAAAGGCAGGAGGATGTGAATATGGGAAGTGACGAGATGAACTGTCAAAAGCAGGAGGACACGATTAGGGGAAATGATGAGAGGGACGGTCAAGGACAGGAGGATGTGATTAAGGGAAGTGATAAGAAGGACAGTCAAAAGCAAGAGGATGTGATTATGGGAAGCAATGAGATGGACGGTCAAAGAGAGGAGAGTGTGAGTGACAGATGTGCAGGACAGCAACATGTTTTTGACAGAAGAAAGGACAATGTCAACAAAATTCCAGATCGAGAAGAAGTTATCACATCAAAAAGAAAGAAGGTGAGATCTAAAGATATTTTATGAGACTGCGTGGCTCAGGTAAACTACCCGTATGTTATTATTATTTCTTGTTTTTTGGTCTACAATAATTTCTCATGCATTTATTCAAAAAAGGCGAGGTAAATACTGACTAGTATCATTTTAAACAATAAACCTGAAGCCATATTCCACAACTCTTTGGACAGCTTTCTTACCTGATTTTCATTCAAGCTAATGTTTTCTTCTTCAAATAAAATTTCACCTTAGCTACACTGATGAATAAATAGTGCACCGATTAGATTAGGGAGCTTTAGAAATGATGACGGCAACGGCAAGAAAAATGTCACTTGAAAGGGAACACTTGCACTATTTTGCACTTATCCCTTCTTTTTCGCATTTTACAATGTTGAAGAAGAAAGCCACAAATAAATTGGTCTGCGTGACGTTAAATGAAGTACAGAGAATGGGTCGTTTGCTGCTGAGCAATCACCTGGTATAAAATCGCCTAACTGAAGAGCAATGGCGCAGTGGGACATGTTAAACAAAGCCACCAAGCTTGAATTTTCTTTGCAAAACATGTCCCAGTGCGTCATTTGCTCTCCAGTTTGGCGATTTGTACCACGTGATCACTCACCAGCAAAGGGCTCATTAAAGATTCACATTTGCATGCTCTCTTCGCAAATGTGGTAATTTCAAGTTGCTGTTTTGCAGAGGACGACACGGACTTGTTCATAAGTGCATGCCGCACGAGCAGCACCTTTATTTTCCTTACTCGACCAATCAAATTCTGTATGGCGTCGTCATTGCCGTCTCTGTCGTTGATGCTAAACTCATCTCCCTATTAATAAATATATACATCGAGGATTTAGTTGATCACTAATTAATTATAATCAAGTGATCTGGAGGAATTCTCTTAATCGACAAGAATTCCTTACGACGCCAAACTTGTGTATGATCACTAACACTTTTCTATGGTTTTCTTTCCATTTTCAGAGACGCCCAGACCGATTACTGTATGTTCCTCCTCATGCGAGAGGTAAGTTTCCCTCTTACAAAGTGCTGGACATCAGTTTGGAGCTTGGAACTAGTATAGACTTCTCGGATTGTTTGCGAAAGTGGAGTGTCATTTTGTTTCGCGAGAGCAAAATTCAAATATAATGCGCAAAAGAAACGGTAGCGTTGAAACAAGCAAAGAGTATTTTACCTCACTTTTCCTTGAATTGAATTTAACTGAGTCAAATTTTGTGTCATTCTGTATATATGCTCTGATAGACGAACAAGGCTGTTTTCTTTTGCAGGGAAAGGTTACGTCCATCAGAGGACGCAATAATTCAGTTACAAAAGATTCGAGGAATACTGCTATTATCCTGAGGAAATGATTTTATAAAGATTTGAAATTTATTTCAAAGACTGCTACTTAAATACATAAATAAAGCATCGTGAGAGAATAAAGTTTTCCTTTTTTGAAAACATGTTGAAGGACATTAGTCGTCATTAACCGAGGGAGAGGACTGTATGGGAAAATCTGGCCACGATCTCATCTCATCTTCTCTCTCTGGGAGACTCTAACAATCTCTCTCTCATTTGGCCCTGACCTATCAGTTCACTGTGCTATCTAAGTTTAGAAGAAAGGTTTTGTCAAACAATGGCCTACTGATTACGTCCACAAACTACAAGGACCCTGATATGTGGGAAAGCAGGGATTAATGGCAAAACGAAAATCCCCAGCCACATTTTGCATAAATGACCAGGACTGAAAACGAATGCATGACGTTGTCAAATAAGTGCCACGATGTGTCCTCTCAGTTAACTTTCCCACTCGACAGTTATTTTTCCTTCCCGGTAGCATCGAAATTATCCGTGTTAATTCAAAGACAAAGCTGAATGCAAAAGAGTTTTAGAATCAACAAGCGACAATTCTGAATAAAACTGACTTCATTCCCGAGACAGTTGCTTCATTGTCAGACTATTTTTCAGAAAAAGTCAACTTCTCTCGTAGAAGAACCCAGAAATGGGGTTTCGCTAATTAAATATCGTTACGGTATGATGACTTGTCGTTACGTATCCTGATAAGAGAAACACTTGACACCCTGGGAAAGTGACGATCTTTGATACAACGTATGGTTAGCACAAGTGATCAGACAAAAATGCCACAAGTCAACCCCACGGTGTTGTGCTGGAAAGAATTAACTAATGGCTTCTACAACCAGATAATCTGTCTTTCGGTGATCAACACACTTCTTTCCATCGTTGCTACCGTGGGAGGAATTGTGTGATGCTAATCGCACTTCACAAAGAAATATCGATTCCTCAGCCTTCTGAAGTGTTGATTCGGAATCTGTTGGCCACTAATCTCTGTGTTGTTTTTGTTGCCTACTGGTCTCTGTTCTGCAGGGAAGGTGGCAAACTTGTCAAATCCTCATTTATGCTCAAGTCGTCGGAGGCAACATTTCGTTATTTGTGTTATGGTATGCATTGACCCCCAAAAGCGTGGACACACTTTTTGCGTTGGTTACGACACGCAGGCTTTGTAATTCGAACTTAGCTGTTGGGTGCGTCATAACTCCTTTACACCATGGTCACATTAAGTATTTTGTTCCCATTCTAATTCTAATGGGATAATCTATTGCCAATCGTTTGTCAATAGGTGGGTGTTATCAAGAATGGGATTTTACGACAAATTTCCATCCTTTTTCTCTCGTGATTACTACGGAATCTCTCCGTGGCCTTTTCCTTCTGTTTCAACACCTACTGCTCAGGCTACTCTCGAGCATGCGCAAGTTAATTCCTTTAGTTTTTGGATTTTTTAGTTTTTGTAAATTATACTTACCTGATAGGGGTCAATGTGGCACTAATTTTAGCCATCTTGCATCATGTGACAGAATTTGGAAAACACAGCAAGGTAAATGCAAGACATCTGTTTCTAGAAACCTAACTGTACATGACATTAAAATATATCGGAGGTAAAAGTCTGTCATCAAATCAAAGAATGGTAAAAAAATTGGAAGTTAAAGAAACTTCATATGGTTAACAAGCAGTACAATGCAATAGATCGTGTACAAGGAAAAAAAAGAAAGACGAAATTTTTACATCACTGCTCGTCTAACGTCTAAACGATTGAGTTTGATTCTTTACACCGCTTGTAGGCTTCCATAGATGTCCTTTGATTCTTTTCTTGCACTCAACTCCACGTGATCTCAAAAATATACAGTTGATAAAATCTTTACCTTTGGAAGTTCGAAGAATTGGTAAACCCTGACAAAATCCTTCTTGGTCAAATGCTTTTCAATAGGGTCGGTTTTTAAAGACAAGGATCCAGTTTTCCGCGCAACCTCATATTGGCCAACTCTGCTGTCTCATTTAATCAAGAAAATTCTCCCCTTGCACAAATCCCACAATACACCTTGTTACCGCCGCAGAACTGTGATTTTTTTATCTTTAATCGGATTGACGACCGCTTCCCGAAAAGCTGCGGGCTTGCCTTTAATTGGAAAGAGAAGCATCGCAGCCTTTCCCCAGTCAAAATATACATTTGCTTTCCCTGCCGTACACATCAAACTTATCCTGTTCATTCAAATGCAAGACTTCTGAATTGCCTCAAACGAGAAAATATATATGATAAAAGTAAGCTATTTAACTATTAACTTTGGAGTCACCTGCGTTACTCTCAAGTCAGTTTAATTTTTAAAATAAATGCCACAGTGCAGAGTTCATTTTCCATTTCGTGTTGAGACAACCTTTATCAAAACCATAAATTTACTTGCCGTCTACATACACAAGTACCAGTCTGTAAATCTCCGAAATGTCGCCATTTTTGCTCGACCACGGAGGGGCAACATCATATAAGCAATGTGTAGGGAGACTAGGGGGTTAGGGGAAAATACTGGCGTTATTTGTTTAATTTGCCGAGATACTAGCTCAAAAAAGATGAAAAAATGATCTTTTTTGCTGAAATTGGACAGTCTAACTTTTGTGAAAAAGGCTAGGCCTCTTGGCTGGCAGCTGAAGAGGAATTATTTACTGAACGGCAACTTCCAACGTAACAAAAGAGAAGCAAAATTAGTGCTAAATTGCATGGAGTGCTCACATCCAATGCTTGGTCCAGTTTTGACATACAACCATAAAAATTCAACGAAGCTTTTGTCCATCAGCGGTTATGACTAGTTGGTTGGGGATTTTATATCCTTACACCGCGGAAACACTCACAGGGAGCCGCAAGAATCTCGAACAAAAATTCATGTTTCAACTGGGCACACTCTACCCACACGGGATCAATGAAAGCCTCTCATTCCACTGATTTATTCACAAATTCACGTCACCATATTTCCACTAATGGCTAAGCTCCTCAACACTCCCACGTAAACTTACATTACCCCACAATTCCTCTATTCGCCCTAACGAACGGCGAACGCTCGAAACGCCGTCCACATTCTCAATCTTTCACGGTGGTAATTCAATCTTTATCTACTCGTTTGATAAAACCAAACTTTTATTTCACTCAGACACAGCTGTTCTGTTTGCTTTTTGTCGTCAACGATTGTGATTTTTCTTAGTTTTATGTTAATGTTTTATATCATTGCAAAGTTCACTTAAGACTCGTAGTTAAAACCAATTTTAAGGAAATGAAAAATGCAATAAAAGTCTCGTTCAAAATAAACCAAGTGCCAAAGTCTTCCCTCGACATTAACAGCCTCAAAAACAGCAAAAGACAACAACTGATAGATCAAGAATTTGTTGAAAACATCGAAAAGCTCAATTACAAAAGTTCATATTTTTCACACAAGAAAAAGGATAATTAGAAAGTTTTGTGTGTTGCGGTTTGAGAGACTGACAAGACAGCAATTACTGTCAAGTAACTCAGGGGGGATAACTTGAATTTAACCAAAACTGTGACACATTTATATTAAATCATGTTTTTGTCGTGTTAACTATTAGAAAACTTAACTATTTTTCATTTCTGACAGAACTAGTAACGAAACTACATATATAGTAAACAAGCATCTGTTGAAATCTTAGATATCCGATCAAGAACGTCTTGGAAGTATTGGAAAGTTTTCTTTTTTTAGTTCCTATTCAATTTTTGAAACAAAGAAATGGATAATGGAGAGTTTTTACAGTAATATTTTAATTACACAGGGAAGAAAGACATAATAAGTTGACTTCTAGATTAACCCTTGATATTCATCAGTTTTCTTCAAACGATTCGTGAAGATTTTGTTTCAAGATCCATTAGACTTTTGAAACTAATAAAGCGGTTGGCCTTGATAAAATTAGTGCGCGTCTCTTAAAAGAATCGGTGGACGTTATTACTTTTTCTTTAAAAACTTTACACATACATATTTTTAACTATTTACATGAATGTGAACTTCAATAAAATGCTTGAAACGTTAATTTTTCAACGGACTCATACATAGTATTTATATTAAATACACATCCCATAAACAGGCATGGGGCAGCTCTAGTGAACACTATTTCTAGTTATAGTAATATTTTAATTACACAGGGAAGAAA
>BLFN01000339.1:366904-369404 GCA_014634225.1 Acropora yongei
CAAATTATGTGAAAAATTCATGATGTAATTACCCGTACACATGAAGAAGTACAAAAATATAAGACAAATTTTGCTGCATATATTTTTGCTGCTTTCATCGCATCTGACCTCCGTTCAGCTGATATTAGAGAGTTTTAGGACCAACGACGAGTCCGACTACGTACACGAGATCTGGAAGAAAGTTCTAAAGAGCATGCGCAAAGTCTCGAATCGCGTACGGCGGACTCGTAGAACGACGAGTTTGAAGTGAAAAGTCGTAGTGGGAAAACGAGTTGGACTTCCGACCTAGAAGGCAAGAAAGGTCCATTTAATTTACTTTGCTGGTTTTAAATGTGCTTTAGAAGATTGTTACAAACATCAACATATAGATATTCATTCTAGGTTTGTGCTGAAAATAGGATATGGGCTGGAATTATTGGCACCGTTATAACTGCTTTAAGCTTAAGTAATTGGAGCCAACATTTCGTTATTTGTGTCCTGGTATGCATTGACCGCCAAAAGCGTGGACCTAGCTTTAGCGTTATTGCTGGGATGTAGGTACAGACAAATTGTAAAACTTAGCCGATAGTATTTAGTTCAGCCTTATGGATGTTTGGGTTTGTCTAGGTATTAGTAATACCGTAATTTTCTCATTCAATTTCGATGGATGGAAAATAACTTGGTACAGTGTGTAATAGCATCTTCCTTCTGTTACTGTTTTCCATTTTCCTCAACATGCGAAACCACCAAACTGGAGTTCATAACCATTCTCAGGAGCAACAGAGACAATCCATACCACTTGATACATCCCGAAAGAGAAAGACAGTGTCTAGCGCCCTGTTGCTGCAGTTGGCCTCAGCGTTTTGTTATTTGCCGAAGGCTTTTGCTGTCCCCATTCACGTATAGAGGACTAAGTTGTAAATAATAAATCGGCAACATTTTATTTCGTCTTACACGCCACAATAAATCTAATATGCCCTAGCTCAACCCTAAACCCATTTCTGTGTTGTTGGAAGAACACACTGGCATTAGAAAAGCAGTATCGAAAAAGTTATGTATTTCCGGGGTATTAAGAGATTTTCCATCATTTCCATATTTTTTTTTTCTGAAATGGGCGTCAAATGCACGACAGTACTTGATGCTGAAGATTAAGAACAAACTCTTGCATACTACGCTGTTAGATGGTAAAATATTTCATTTAAAATAGCTATGGTGACAAAATGTTTACTCAACTGCTTCATTGAAAGCCCCAAACACGGCAGTGCTCCTATATTGACATTGATCTAATGATAAAAAAACCCTGTAATTTAGTACAATCTTTTCCACCGTGTTGCGAGAAAACTTGCACAATGGACTGTACCACGAACATTTTTTTCTTTTCCATGCTTCAAGATATTTCTGAGGTTGACCACGCGTTGTCATATTCGTGCGATATGCAGAATTTTGTAATTCGAACTTAGTTGTTGGTTTCTTAATAGCTCCTTCACGCCATGGTGACATTAAGTATTTTGTTTTCATTTTAACTCTTATGGGATAATCTATTGTCAATCGTTTGTCAATAGGTGGGTGTTATCATTTTGCGACAAGTTCCCATCCTTTTTCTCTCCGGATTATTATGGAATCTCTCCTTGGCCCTTTTCTTCTGGTTCACGAACACTTCCTGCTCAGGCTACTCTCAAGCAGGCGCAAGTTGATTCCGTCAGTTTTAGGCAAATTGCCCTTACCATATAGAGGTCAATGTGACATTATATTCAGTAAACTTGCATCATGTGACAGAGTTTGCCAGCCACAGTCAGGCAAATGCGAGCATCTGTTTTGAGAAACCTAATTGTACATTGCATTTATAATATATCGGAGGAAAATAATTTTTTTGCGAAAGACTACGTGCATTATAATAACCAAGCCTGTCGCCAAATAAAAGAACGTTCAAAAAGTTGGAAATGAAAGAGAGTTCATAATTATGGTGAACATGCAGTACAATAGATACGGAAAGAGGAATTTTTCACATCACTGCTCGTCCAACGTCTAAACGATTGAGTTTGGTCTTCGCACTGCTTGTAGGAATCCATAGATGTCGTTTGAGTCTCTTTTTCACGATTAACTCCAACTCATCTCAAAAATACAGATTTGACAAAATTTTTACTTTCGGAAGTTCGAAGAATTAGGAAAACCTGACAAAATCCCCCTCGGTCAGTTGCTTTTAAATAGAGTCGGTTTTTAAAAATAATAAGCTTTCAACAGCACCTGAAATATAATTTGCCTTTAAAATCCCTTTTTTTTTTGGAAGTTATATTAAGCCAAGCGAAGAGGTCTCATAGCTTCTGTTCTTGTAACAAAGCCCCATCATACCTTTAGGCAAGGATCCAGTTTTCCAAATCAAAAATGAAATAAAAGTTTCATTCAAAATAAACCCAGCGCTAATGTGTTGGCAGTACATTAATACCCTCAAGAACAACAAAAGACAACAACTGATAGCTCAAGAATATGTCGAAAATATAGGAAAGCTCATTTACAAATGTTC
>BLFN01000339.1:371904-374404 GCA_014634225.1 Acropora yongei
AATATGAACACTTATCCCATCACATGACTTACTTTGGAAAGACATTTTTCTACTCCCTAGAAGTGCTTCATTGGGCTCAAAGATAAGAGAACTTCAGTATAAGGTTCTAAATAGAATCCTTCATACAAATAAATCTCTCTTTAAAGTAGAAATTGTTACTTCGCCTTTGAGTACTTTTTGTCAAACATCGGAGGATCCATCGACCAAATTTATACACCGTGCACTATCAATTGCTTTTTGACTTTCTGTCGTTGAAAGACCTATGATGCATGTAACTGACGTTCTATTAATTTTGCAGCCACCGTGTTGTTGTTCATTTAACAGAGATATCAATACATTCTCGCATGGATGTAGTTTGACGTAACTCTGGTTTAAAACATAATTACCACTAACTATGTTTAAAATGAATGCAACTTGAAAATGCCAATTCAAGACTCAATGTTTCGATTCTTTCGTCCAGTGCCTTTCGTTTGTTCATCAAGAATGGTCTTACACACTCACTACTAGTGTTCATTTACGTTAATGAGGAGCAGGAAAATCGTTGTTGCACGATTTTTAGATTATTTAATAGAGCACAAAGATTTTCAACTGCTTTTTACAAAACTGCCATTTTTTTTAGACCTGCATTGAAAGATGGAAGAGTTGCATTTGAAAGTGAAAATTGCAAAAATTGCTCTGAATATACCCAAAATTCATGTGTTTTCCATGAAATGATGCACAATAATATACTTTTCCATAAGAGTAAAGAGGATTGGTAAAGAGTATGACGGTATTTTTACCACTAAATAACTCAATTACTTTGAACATGCAACATTCAGTCATCATTTTGTTAACTACTGTACTACTTTTTTGCAAGTTTGGGTTATTTGTGGTATAAGAGCCTTCGACGGGGTCAGCAGTTTATGTACTTCTGAACACTCATGGTCCCCATGTGTGTAGATTTCAATTAGGCACAAAACTTGTGTTGACGGAAGCCTACTTGTTATCAGGTCAATCTAGTTATCTACTTCTATTACGGGCACCCATAAAACAGAGACCTACAAAGCTACAGAATAATTTCTCTCCAATCCTTATCATATTACTCCCATCTTCCTTTTACATGTACATTTATTATGTTGATCAGTTGCGTGGCATCAATTACGGTAAATCATCCACTATGGCCATAAAAATGGCAAAATACTGTATAACGATTACACCACTTAAGGGACCTCTTCTGTCTAAGTCCCCTCCTTTGTACACACACCCTTCCATTGATGCGTCTCTTTTCCTTTTATTAGTTTCTAACACTTTTCCTTTTAATGATGCCATGAAGATAATGAATTGATATGTTGTATGTTTAGATGAACTCCAGGTCTAAATGATTTCAACCTAGAAGATTGATTTTGCTTTTATTTGTGTTCCCATAGGAAATGGCAATTACAGTAAACTTGATGATCTCATGGAGAAATGGTAACAACAAACATTTTTAGGAGAAGATTGATATCACTTTGACCTGAAATCGATTTTAACCTACAACATGTCACTTACATTGTCACTGACACTGTTGATACACATATTATTACACGTTTTTTTTTTTCATCCCAACTGGTAAATGACACAAAGAGTCCTGTTATTCACGTCTACACGTAAACCACTTGTTTGTAACTTTAGGTTAGCATTTGTGTATGGGTTAGTTCCTTGGTTAGGACTAGGGTTTCTGTTTATGTCTCCTCTTGGAGTATAAGTCAGGAGGACACTTTGGGACCTTTATTATCCGTATTACATGCCTTAAGTAATAGTGAAGTATGAGTGGTCTTCCTTTGTAACCCCTTTTAAAATTGCCATACATCTTACTCAGCACAATTCTGGACTTATCTGGAAGAACATGCATATACCTCTTGAAGGGCAAATAAAGCTGTAATTTGTCATTTTAATTTGCTATGCTTGTAAAATCTGTGGGCTACTTCCCTCGCCTATGAAAAGAACAAAAGAAACCTATCTGTAGTTATTTAACTTTCTACAAAAAACTGCGGCACTGTTTGGTGGGGAAATGAAAGACGAACAATTGGTACCTGCAAACAAGTTGATAAGGGTGAAATTACCACTGCAAAGTTGATGTTTTGAGCACGAGCCACAAAATGACACAGTTAAATATGGCAAGCATAGTATCAGATATTGAGTGTCCTATCTTTGGGGCAAAGTTAGGCAAGACATATGTGCTAAGACTAGTCTCAAAAAGCTTGTGGGAACTGCATGCAATCATGCAAGCCTGCTAGGTGGTGTGTGCAATAATTCTGTGCATGTACATGATGTTTTTGCTTAATTGTTACCAACTCTTTTTATTGTATGTATAAATGATTTTAAACTGTAAGTAGATTTTTACATTGATTTTATGATTTTATTGACCCACCATTTTGTCAGAGTGGATTGATTTTGGTCAGTTATCTTATATGTACAAACTACACCAGCAAAAAGTGCTGTAATTTACACATGACCAACAGCTAGTCAGTTCTGGTCCTAA
>BLFN01000339.1:381904-384657 GCA_014634225.1 Acropora yongei
GGTTTTGTCAAACAATGGCCTACTGATTACGTCCACAAACCACAACGCCTCTGATTGGTGGGAAAGCAGGGATAAATGCCAAAACGAAAATCCCTAGCCACATTCGGCGCAAGTGACCAGGACTGAAATTGAATGCATGACGTTGTCAAATAAGCGCCACGAAGTGTCCTCTCAGTTAACTTTCCCACTCTATAGCTCTTTTTCCTTCTCGGCAGCTTCAAAATTATCCGTGTTAATCCATAGACAAAGCTGAATGCAGACGAGTTTCAGAATCAAGCGACAATTACGAATAAAACCCACTTCATTTCTGAGACAGTTGCCTCAATGTCTGGCCATTTTTTAGAACAACTCAGCTTGTCTCTTAGAAGATCCCAGAAATGGGGTTTCGCTAATTAAATATCCTTACGGTATGATGATTTCTCGTTACGTACCCTGATAAGAGAAACACTTAACAATCCGGGAAAGTGACGATCTTGGATACATCGTACGGTTAGCATAAGTGATCAGACAAAAATGCCACAGGTCAGCCTCACGGTGTTGTTTTGGAAAGAATTAACTAATGGCTTCTTCATCCAGATAATGTTTTTCGGTGATCTACACACTCCTTTCCGCCAATGCTATCGTGGGAGGAATACTGTGATGCTTATCGCACTTAGGGTACTCTCTAGCATGCGCATGTTAATTACTTTAGTTTTAGGCAAATTATATTTACCTGATAGGGGTCCATGTGGCATTATATTTAGCCACCTTGCATCATGTGACAGAGTTTGGAAAACACGGTAAGGGAAATTCAAGACATCTGTTTCGAGAAACCTAACTGTACATGACATTAAAATATATCGGAAGTAAAAGTCTGTCACCAAATCAAAGAATGTTCAAAAAATTGGTATTGAAAGAAAGTTCATATGGCTAACATGCAGTACATTGCAAATGTAAGAAAAAACGGAAAGAGGAATTTTTCACATTACTGCTCGTCCAACGTCTAAACGATTGAGTTTTATTCTTCGCACAGCTTGTAGGCATTCATAGATTCCGTTTGATTCTCTTTCTCGCACTCAACTGCTGTTTTTGCTTAAATTGGACAGTGTAACCTTTGTTAAAAAAAGCTGGGCCCCTTGGCTGGCAGCTGAAGAGGAATTATTTACGGACCGGCAACAAAAGAGAAGCAAAGTTAGTGCTAAATTGCAAGGGGTGCTCACATCCAATCATGATTGGTCCAGTTTTGACATACAAATATAACAATTCAACAAAACGTTTGTGCATCAACGGTTAAGACTAGCTGGTTGGGAATTTTGTATCCTTACACCGCGGGAACACAGAAAACCGCAAGAATCTCGAACAAAAAATGATTCATTTTTCAACTGAGCACACTCTACCCACACGGGATCAATGAAAGCCTCTCATTCCACTGATTTATTCACCATATTTCCACTAAGGGACGGACCATTAGAAAAGTGATGGGGGGTGGGGGTGTGGGGGAAAAAAACAAAAAAAAAATTCATGCAAGGGAAAATGTCAAGAAAAAAATTCATGCAATGACGAAGGTAAAGAAAAAAAAATGCAGAAGGAAGGTCAAATTGTGACTTTTATTTAATAATTACATAATATTTGCCAGTGTCTATTAAAAAAAATTCTTATTCAAAATATTCTTGGGGCCTTACCCCAGCCAGACCCTGCTATATTATTATTAATAAATAAAGACATCTAGTGTACTGAGGTGTTTTCCTCACACTGAATGAAATGACAAATTAAAGGTGACATAAATTAATTTACACTACAATAGCCAGAAATTCATTCAGAAATCAACAATATTACCAGCCACAATATAAATAAACAAAAATAACTTTCTTCTTATTGAAAGGAGACAATAAAAACCTTGTTTTTGTTTCAAATTGAAGCTAGTGTACCTTCATGTACGATATATTCTCTGTTAATACTGTGTTATAATAAAAATAATAAAATAAAATTTGCAATAAATAAATATTAGAATTTGATATCTTTGTAAATATTCTATAAAATTATTTGTGCCCACAATAAAAATTAGAGGATGGGTCTTATCGCCTTGAATAATGATTCTATAATAAAATGAAAAAGAGCATTTAGATGTAGTAGTAGTGTTAAAACTGTAACTGTTACCAACATTAACTAGTCAACAAACAGAAAGACATTTCAGGGAGGTGCAAAATGTATCCCACCATCCCTTTTAATGTCAGTAAACATTTTCGACCGTCAGGGCATTTTGACAGAATGCAGCCAGCTACCAGACTATCTGGAACTCTCACACGAAAGGTGAGTCCTACATTTCTTTTCTTCTTTTTTTTTTTTTTAGTAAATGGTAGCCTAAGTTCATTCAGGTTATTACAGAGCACCATAGAAATTAAATAACTTTTAACAATCATATTAATATTTCACTTTTACTAAACAGGTACCTTCTTTTTGGATTGACATTTCGGAGTGGTGGGCACTGCAGAGGGGCTGTGTTGGTGAATGGAGTGTGGCATCATTATGATGGGCTGTGAGAGAGGAATTCCAGAGGGCAGGGACTGCAAAAATGAACAGAGAAGCCGTCCACTCCAAGTGGCTTCCTCCTCTCTCACTGTGTGTACATTTTCGAAAAAATTTTGCAATAAAAAGTGGCCTGTATCCTTTGATCTGTTGTGAGTGTAGAATAATTTATAAATCACAAAAAGATAGATAATGAATCAAGATTTCACTGTTAAAAAAAAGCAATATTTGTCTAAAAACAAATTCGT
>BLFN01000339.1:461522-464022 GCA_014634225.1 Acropora yongei
ATTTTAAGCCGTCTTTTGTTAAAGCCGAGAAGTTATCATTACATTGCTTGTTTTAAGCCCAGGGCCCAGTTGTTATGATTAATCTACCATTGGGTATGAGCAAACTTCGAGTTCAGTGTAGTTAGTGTTTAATCAAAAAATTTACACATATTTTTAACTTTATGTTTTGACTGGAACTTACCTTTATGTAAGGCGTAAAAATTGATTTTCAAAACCCTTTCAACCGGGAGAGAAATGAAGACATCGATTAACTTTTGATCCTGAGTTAGTGTTGATCGAAACGAATTGAACAACCAGACCCAGAGGTCGCCATTATACTGGAAATGACGATGAAAGTGACTTTTGACAGCGATGAAAATGCATGATGATAATGATTGACAGTAATGATAATTGTGAATATTAATATTAATGAAGATGACACTGATGATAATGATAACGGCAATGACGATAGAAATGATAACAATTATGATAATGAGTTTGATTGCGATAATGATGGCAACAGTGAAGACGACAATAAAATGAACATTTCTCTCTCACCTGCAATTTCTGTTTTGTATTTCTTTTTTTGAAATGCGTTTTTGAAGAACTTGCATGTTCCTTGCTGCAATGGTCTTCACTGGCACAAATTGAGGGGAACTGAAATGACTCTGTTTGATTTGAAATCAAACCTCTAAATTATTGTCTTAACATTACAACAATTATAGAATGAGGCACATGTTTAGGCCAGAGTAATTCATTTATTTTAACAAAACTGAAATCCCCAAAACATAATGTTAGAAAAAAGAGGCCCAAATGGGATGTGAAAAACAAAATAAGAAAAATAATCATATATGTTAAGAATGACAATTGGAAAATTATAATAAAAGAAAAAAAAGGCAAGAAATGCGGACTATACGGTATTAAAGAGCGAGGCAACCATTAGACATGAGTGCGCGTGGCCAGGGGTAAAGACAGATAAAGTTAGATAAAGGGAGAAGGTGATGGGCTGAAGGAGGGGCCCTTGAGGGACGCAGAGAAACGGTGAGTTGAAGTCAGATGGCACGAAGTGGAAATAATGATGAATGGCTGTGACTGGGCAAAGGTCGGAGATGCGGATAAGCGGAAGAGGTATGAGTACGTTTTGGACCAGCGTATTCGCAGGACGGCACCATTGCGGGAGAACTTGAGTTCGTTTCGGGTGAGGTGCTTGGATGGGTCAAAGGCACCAACAGAGGGTGCGGTGAGATTCGATTTTCTCAGAAATGAGGAAAACGCCACCAGAAAAAGACACCAAAGAGCTGCCTGTGTGGGAATGGACAAGTCGAACACTGTCAGCATGCGCCGTAGTAAATCAACAGTTATAGAATGCTTTGGGCGGGACTTAGTACCCATGACGCGTTTGAGTCCTTTCTTGGTGATCATGAGGGCCACGGGGAAGCTGTTTAATACAGCGCACGCAAAACCATGATGTAAATGGAGAAAGCGAATGGAGTTAAGGTGATTCATTACGTACTGGAACGAAGTGGTCTTGCGCGACAGGTACGCAAGAAAGCATGAAACGGTCGAAGCGGAGGCGGGAAGGGGTGTGAGGCGGAAACGATAGCAAAAGTGAAGATACGCTTTCTACTGAGAACGCAAATTCCGGAGGGTACCGGGAGCATAGGCTTGGGCTTGAATATCCTGGACATGAAGATCCTTGAACCGAAGAGAGGGATGATGAGAAGGCCAGGGCATGATCTAGATCTGTTGACTTAGAAAAGGAGAATCGTAGTGTTAGATGCGCACGTCAAACTGGAAGAGCTCGGCAGCACATGGTATGTGCACTGTGGGGATGTTGATTGTGAGAGCGTCGAAATGAGCCTTGTTACCCGGGGATAGATGCCAACGACTTAGGTGGTCAGCCAGGGAGTTGGAGGTGCCTTCAACATGATGGGCGGCGAGCTCGAAATCGAAAGCGGCTGATAAAAACCAAATCTCGCGAAGGCACAATTACATAGCGCGGGTGCGAGAACGACCAGAGTTCAAAGAGACAACAAAGTTCTTGTTATCACAGTTGAGAAGAAAGCGTTGACCACGAAGAGCTGGAGCCCACAACTTTAGAGCGACCATGACTGCCAGCAGTTCGAGGATGTTAATGTCGTGACCGTAGCGCGCCACGTACCCGGGAAAACGAGTGCAAAAATACTGCCCCTGAAAATAGCCGCCTGCTCCCGATGCGCAAGCGTCGGTGGACAAGAAAAGGGGGTTGTGCAGCCAAGGTGTAGAATTGATGGGTGTTACGCCGTTGAATTGTGGGAGGAAGTGGTACCACCAGCGCAAATCCGATTTGTCTTGTGAAGTTAATGGACAGAGACGTGTTGACGGAGTTGGCGCGTAAGGTGTTTAATAGGCTAGACATGAAAATGCGTGCTGGACGGACGCAGGCAGTAACAAAAGACATGATCCCGAGTAAGGATTATAGATCACGAAGTAAAACAACATCCGCAGTGAGCAGAGAGCGACAAAGGGACAGCAGATCGAG
>BLFN01000339.1:469022-474022 GCA_014634225.1 Acropora yongei
GCACCGTTGAGGAGGCAGTCAGTTTGGCTACCAAATCCCATACATCTTGAGGAGTGTCAGAAAGAAACTTGAACCTCATATCAATGCCCCGTTTGCATTCTTCCGGCTTGTCGCATATGAAATCCGCCAGCAGATGGGCTACCTTTTGAAGTGCATACAAAACCTTTTTCCCTTGATTGAAGATATTGTTTCGAATAAAGGAGCACACTCGTGGGAAATAGAAGGAAGCTTGCGACAAGATTATGAGCGACAGGAGAATCACAGTCTTCCAAGAGAACATGATCTTTTTTCTGACACGAACGAGATCACGTATTTTTCGCCTTCACTTCAAAAACTGGAGGAGTCGAATTGATCTAATGTATAAACAGAAAAATATGAAACGACAACATTAAACTTCGTTTTCTTAAAAATTAGAGTTTTAGGAAATAAGAATAAACCAAAAGCAAAACAATGCGGCGAAAATGATGCTACTATTGTCGCAAAGACTTCAACGGAGGGAAAATATTATCCGTAGGAAATGATAATGGAACAAAACAATTCGCAGTTTCGCTGGGAGAGTTAAATGAATCATAAACAAATTTAAACTTACTTTCATAGGCACATCTCATACATCCAAGAACTCGAGGGTAAAAACCGTTGCCCAAAAACAAACAAGCAAACAAACAAACAAAAAAAAACATGCTCAAGTCGAGCGATCATTGAAGAGAGAGAAGGCGGAAAATATTTCCAGAAGTACGCAAGAAGTAATTATCTTCCTTATGTTCTGAAACTCAAACTAACAGAAGAATCCGACCGAAAGAATTCCACCAAAAATTGTACCCAAACGGAAACCCCGATCTCTGTGGAAAATATTGGTTATAAAAGACTCAAAATGGCCAAGAATACTCACAGATGGAATATTTAAAAGGTTTGTCATATTAGAATGTATTAAAATTAGTAGGAATGAATATTTTCATTTAATGAAAACTTCTATTACAATGCTAATCACAAAATCTTGGAACTAATTCTTTATTTATGTGGTATGGCTCTGCGAACCCGTGCTTGAAATGAGCTAAGAATAGCACGCATTCGTTAATGGTTAAGTACTGAGGCACATGGCATTATGAGAAATATTGCAGCCAGCCTCGGCCTACGGCCTCGAAGTAATTATCTATTTATAATTATTGATTCCATGAAGTCCTATTGTTGTGTGTCTGTGTTGGATCCTCGATGTTAGTCTCAAGTATGTCTGAGTTAGGTCGCACGTATGTGTGATAATAGTGATGCTCATTGCTATTGCTCCTTGTTTGTGATGAATATATCTTTGATTTTAGTGGTGCCGAGGGTTGTTATTGTAATCTCCTGAGCCATGTTCAAGGATTGCTTCAACTTTCTACATCTTCTACATCTAAATTGCTTTGGGATCTTTTGTATTTGTACAACAAGACATTCCAGAAGTAAGCCAATTTTCGATATCCGCCATTTGTCACTGTCGCACACAATCTTGCGGTTGAAAGTTTCTAATGTAAGGTTCTTCTGAATTGTTAAGGGAAGCAGAATCAACGGAATAATCTAGATTTGCATCAGAGCAAAATGCAGAATTACACTTAACAGAAACGCGTCGAGAAACGTTTACAAAATCTGCTGTGACTCACCTCTTGACCGCGTCTTGACCGTGAGATGTTTGTTTGTTTCGACATGCCAGAAGATCGCTGGCGATCGAGTGCAACTCGAACTAATACCTTTATAGTTGAAGTTAAGCTTCCACTAAGTTAATAGTTACTTACACAAAAATAGGGCCTGAAAACTGAGCAAACTTTTTTTCTTTCTGTATAGGGTTGTTCTTTTTGCCAGCCGGAAAAAGAAATCGACGAGCATTGAGTGGTGTGTTGTTGTTTTTAACACCCAAACCGCTTTTCATCGATTTGACATTTACCGATGTGAAAAGTGGATACTCCCTAACAATAAGTTGATGAACCAGTGTCAGCAATTTGCAGCGGTGACTTCATAGTACAACGAAGTTGAGGCCAAAATTTCTTCTCGTTCGTAAAGTAAAATGTTGGAACCATTAGTTCCCCAAATATGACTTCAATTCCACGTAAATGCATGTGAACATTAAGTAGCATGGACGTTTTAAAGCACACTTAATCCAAGCAAAACAAACGTACTTCACTAACCAGCTAAACTGTGCGGGAAAAGACCTGCCTGTTTAACTCCAAGGCACATTAGCCCAAAAGCAAACTCGCTCACAGCAAACTCGTCCGCATAGAAGACGACTAAGTAGTAATAAACACGATGTATAAAAAGAAATGGCGAGACGGAGAGTTTTCTTCTTATCGATTATATTTTTTAGTATCGATTATATTTTTAGCCTCCGGGCCGACATAGAGCAGTGTACAGCAGATTTATGCGGGAAGCGTACGAAAACTTAACAGAGCAAGCATGTTGTATCTTGTCGGACGGCGAACAAATTAGTTTGGTTGACTTTAGAAAAGCCTTGTGGTGAATCACTGATAATAATTATGTGGGTGAGTTAACTGATATCATGGGGGCGAGTCATCTTCTGTGTGAGCGAGTTTGTTTGTGGGGCAATTCACGGTAATTCCTTCAAATTACAGACTCGCGTGTCTTCAAAGTTGATGCAGTAAGGTTACGATTTTATTATCCAACTGCAAGCGTTGCAAACGGTTTGTTAATGCGTCCATTTCCAAAGCAAAAATCTGCTGTTTGACCATTCGTTCCATCTCTAAATTGAAATATGTTTTCCGTTTCCTTTATACGCATCTCCAGAAAATATTGCCACGTGTGTTTGTCGTTGGGAAGAGAAATAAAAACGGTTTGACCGGTTTGTCTAGATTAGAATATAAACAAGACCAACTGAAATGCTAAACACGTTCAAAACTGGTTTGGTCTGGTTTTTCTAGCTGAAACTTGTTTCAGCTCGTTTGACCGTGCCTCCTCATTGGTTTTTAGCTTCTCCATTGTTCTTTCCCTATATAAACGCGACACTATCCGACTGGTTGGGTGGAATCCTATTATCAGGCATAAAACAATCATCTACTCCAAAACATGCACACACTTTCATCTCAATAACACATTATCAAGCCATAAAACCCCACTCATACCAAGACATTTTGAATCTCATTAAACTTCCTCTTAAAACGACACCCATCTCAAGAACCCTCTCTTAAAAACCAGTTTTGGATGCCCTTGAATCTATTTGCACATATGAAGAAAATTCATCTATCCATTCCCCCTATACTACTCTTGGATAACTAATTAACGCAAGATATAGCTCAGTCAGATGTTTTTACTTTTAAAACCGATCATCAGAACAGCTTGTTTGTGTCTTTTCAGTTGATAAACTAATCACAGACCACTTGACTCATATATGCATTTTATTGTTTTGTTCGCAGAGCGTGCTTGGTCGAATCTATCTATCAGCGTCCGCGAATAAACACTATAGCTCCAAGTGATCAATTTCAGCGAATCCGTATCAGTGCTGAACTAATGCGGTGAATACTGAGGCCTATTCGTCACTATTCCCACTATTCGTACGATTCGCTCTTCGCTATTCGGGTTTTCCAGACACCCCCAAATTAAGTATCTTGCGTAAACAAATTGACAACAAGCAAAATCTGCCACAGTCCACCACCAACTTAATTAATTTGAAACATAGGCGACAGAAACCAAGTTTTATCTTAAGTTAGCTTATCATATTTTAATTTAATGTACTCTTCGACACGCGATCAATTGTAGCGTCTGCAGCGAATCTCGAAAACGAGCAAGCTTCGAACAAGGCTTACCGCTAAAACTAAATATTATCCCAAAAAATTGAAAGTATATCTGTAAACATCTGTATTATACCCGCAATTTAGTTATTGGGTTCAGTTTTTCTTCGCGTACCGACCAGCGTTTTTGGCAGTTGTTTTGGGGTACCACAGAGCTATTAAAAAACAGCCGCAAGGTGTCTTCGAGAAAAAAAAAATCATAAAACGTTTCTAACTAGAGAATATCTGCTTTTCATGTCATCAGTGAATTGTTCAAGGCTCTAACTATAATGTTACCGCCAAGAAAAATTCACCGATAATTTTCGATTTATGCTGACAAATTTGGCTCGATCCGGACTCAACCGTTTTTATTTAATTACTCTAAAAAAAAAATTAATATTAGAACAAACTAGCCCTGTTTAGGTTACTTTGGTGCAAGAGTCTATCAATATAGAAAGTAAGAGTGAAATTGATTTTTTGCCTGTGTCTGCGATTTTGATGATCATATCTGATTTCTACTGACACTGGCTGATTAGCATCGAGCTTGCTACATTAGATCCACTTGTTGGTAAAACGGACGAAGGTAAACTTTATAAAATATGTATACAGTTTTGTGTTTTCTTTACTACAAAATACCTTGTTATATTAGACACACTTAGTGGTGAAACACACGAAGAATAAAAGAAAGAGCTGAAAAAAGCTAGAAAACTACTAAAAATACCTGCAACAAAATATTTTATAATATAAACAGTTTAAAGTTTCAAATCTAAAAATAAACTTAAAAATCAAATTAAACGTCTTGGAATAATCGAGAAGTGGTTGCAGAAACAAAAAGTTACATTTTCAGAATACGTTCTCGCCGCCGCCGTCGTTGCGGTTTATAAAGCTCTCTATCAACAACGCAGGGACGAAATATCTCTATTTATCGAAACTTTACACGGCTAGTCATTATAACTAACAATTTATACACAGGTTTTAGGTTTTTTATAACGGCGACTTTCGCTAAGGTTGAAAATGACCTCTGGTCAAAGGGAAAACCGATTCCCGATGGCTTTCCCTTAGACTGTAGAAACATGCTTCACTAACAACTATTCATGTCGATCGGTACTCCACTCACTAACGAACAGGTTCAATACATGAAGAAAACGGGACAAAAGTTTCACAACCTGAGCTAAATTTGAAAGGAGTTGCCAGAAATTGCATAATGATTGAAAGCACGAGGTAGCACCGAACAGTCTAGAAATGCCAACC
>BLFN01000339.1:486522-488209 GCA_014634225.1 Acropora yongei
TAAATGATTTTAAACTGTAAGTAGATTTTTACTTTGATTTTATGATTTTACTGATCCACCATTTTATCAGAGTAGATTGATTTTGGTCAGTTACCCTATATGTACAAACTACAGCAGAAAAAGTGCTGTAATTCAGACATGACTAACATCTAGTCAGGTCTGGTCCTAAAGGATAACTTAGTGTAAGGCAACATGAAGCTCCACAGGGCTGAGTTTGCATTAGACATCTGCCCATTCATCACTCATGGTGCTAAATAGAGTGAGTGGCATGTCAGCAGCTGATTGGCTATCTTAAACACAAGCAAAAAATTATTGTAGTTTTTCATGTGTGATGATGTAGTTTTTCTCAGTACTGGTGGAAATCCCTATAAATCACTCTAGTTTACATAATAAATGACATTAAATGACAATAAACGACATTAAAAATACTCCCCCCTTGCATTTGGATTTTCTGACCAGCCTGATAATACAGAGAAATATTCTTTCAATTAAACAATATTATTAGTGCTGCCTTCATCATTACCATCACTGTCAAGCTAATGGTTTATTGCACATAGTGTGGACATTAACAAATTGGATGCTTTAATTTGAACTTGACAATCAGATAAAGAGTTCTCCTCATTTATCAACGCAACTGGTAAATGATTTTTTGAACTGGTAGAGCACTTGTGGGCATCATTGTTTATTATCTCTGCTCTGTGCATTATATGGAATATATATTTACATATATTTACTGTATATAATCTATTTATGCGCTCATTATCGACCAATGAAACACTTTAAATTTCATTGAGTATATTATAAGTGATGTTAGAGAACATCAGGCAGTAACTGGTAAAATTTACCTGAAAAGGAGAACACTACAGATATACTGTGATCAATAATAATAATTATCATCACTCATGCATGACTGTGTGAAGCTGTCAAGGATAACCTCAAGCAGCTTAATTGCCGCCATACTTCTAAAAGGCCAACTCAACTGCCTCCAGCCGTTTGAAATTCTCTCAGAGTAGTTTACTGTTAGAATTCTGGTCTTTTCAAGCCATGGCTTAAATAATGATAATTGCTGCAGTTTTTATTTACAATCTCATAAAAAAATCTCTACCTAGAAATGAGCAGTTTTCTGGTAGTATTGGATCTCTATAAGTGTCCTAGTTCTTAACGGATATCTTCTCTTTTTTGGTAAACAACAACATACCCTAAATTGACTAATAATTATTAATAGTTATTTATTATCATCGGGTTTCAACATTGAATATCAAAGTCAGCCTTGTTAGGCTCCTGAATTGATATCTTTTCATGAAAATTTGAGACCAACAATTCTTAGCAATACTATGCATAAAATAGGAATTTTTTGCGACCAACAGTCTCAACCACAATAGTCTCACCAGAGGTTTATGCAGTTGTTGTTGAAGATGGACCCAGCTAGACCATGTTAGCGAAGAGCAGTGCATGAAACGCTTCTAGATTTTTTAGCCTTTTTTCACTAGCAAAAAATGTGACTTTTGGTAGTGTTGATGTTCCCAAAGGCCAATTTTCTCCAAACTGGCTTTGAACTAGGGTAGTAAAGTATTCTGATGTAGAATCCTCGCTTTCTCCATAAACATCGTTCAAATATTTGCGCGCATATAACCTGAGCCCGTCGGATTCCATTTGAGGTAAGCGGTTAGTATTAAACATGGTATGT
>BLFN01000339.1:550106-555106 GCA_014634225.1 Acropora yongei
ATCATCAGTGACCCCTATTTTTTTAATCATGAATCACGTACTCTACTTACTATCTGCAAAATATGATAAAATGAAAAAAATCTCACTGTAAGAAGTTTTCTTTTTTTTTAAATTTTCTTTCCTCGTGCCATCGAATTCCGGTAGTGGGTGTAATTTATAGAGCTTACGAAAACGCTCGTCGAGGGTAACTCTACTGTTTACGACATCCCTAGCGGCATGAAATTATCTTAAAATCGCACCCCTAAAAACCTATGGACGGAAACCTCCACTCTAACGGTTTACTTTTAGGATTTTCGATGGATTAGCAGAGGAGGCTACATCTCGTTATTATGACCGATTTATCGAAATTAAGGCATTTTTCCACTGCCATTTTCTCCGAAACAAAGTCGGTGACCCCCGTGTTTTTTTTTTCATTTTTGGAGTAAGTACTTTATGAACTAACTTTAGGGGAGAAATGAAAAAAATCTCACCTTAGAAAGATTTTGGCGCGAACGTCCTTAAACAGGATGGCTCAATGTTAGAGCACATGCCTGATCCTCTTCTGAAAACAGTTTCTCGCAAAAAACGTTGGCCTTTTCACGCATCACGAAAAGTTCGAAAAAAAGATTCACGTTCACGGAAAAAGGCGCGCTCACAAGAAGAATGCCAGGTCACTCACGAGATCAACAAGCCATGAAAATGACAATAAACTATGCAAATTAACGACAACAGAAAGCAACCAAAAGACATCTTAACAATTTTTTGGCGTACTTTCGAACAACTATCGAAGGGTTGGGAGTGCAAACATCATTAAAAGCTGGATATTTACAGATTTCCTTACCTTTTCCGTGTGTGTAAATCCCTCTTTTGTCATTTTCACTCGAAAATGGTGTGACTCGTGACTGAACATCGTGTGTAGATGGCGTGTGTGACAGACTAGATTTTAGTTCCTCCCGGCTAAAAAGCTGTTGTGTGGAATTTAGTTCTCAGTCCTCCATCCAATTGGCTGGCCATTCTCTTTTTACGAGCCTTTAACCCCGTGTAACGAATTCGAAGCTAAAATCTCCAAAAATTAGAAAAAAAACAGTCCCGCATGAATCCTTGGTTCAAGAATCACGTTTAAGTAAAGGCAGTATATCACGGATCAGGAAAAATCAAAAACTGGATTCCCGTGGACATGTAAAACATGGATTCACGAACACGGAACCAGTCCTCGTTCATACGTCACGCAAAGCTAAAAATACCCATTCACAGGTCACGCAAAGAGTACACAGGACCCTTGCCAAGGACAGGAATGTACTGGACGCTCAACAGAACTACACATCAAGAACCAACGTCACGAAAAAGACATTAAAAACAAAAGAGCAAAACAATAAAAAGCACAACGAATCCTATCAAATCAAAGTGTGAAACAGACCATGGCAACGTAGAATACAACTTTGTCATAGACCGTATTCATAAATGCCGGCCAAGAAATTGTTTTGTAATAAAAACTATGGGGATAAGAAAGCGACGTTTCGACCGTTCGACGGTCATTATCAAGCAAAGTGAAGATAAAAAGTACTAATTATATAGTAGAACAAAGAAGTGGCAATGTTAAAAGCATGAAAATTTTAAAAAGCGAGGTATTAAAAGCAATAAGAACATGCAAGAATGAGATAAAAAAGAGAACTTTTTTAAAACTTTCGCAGAAATTGAGTCACATTGTACATTGAGACTTGGGCTTAGTTCGTTAATAAAAAACATTTCATAGATGAGGTAGTCAAACTTGCTGTTGCATTTTTTGAGTATGACAGAATTCGTAGTGAGGACTTTCGGTGCCGAAAAATGTTTGTCACGGAAATACTTGCCAATAGAAGAAGAGGTGTGTCTACGTTCGTCCACGCGTTGATGTAAGATAAAGAGATTTTATCTTCACTTTGCTTGATAATGACCGTTGAACGATCGAAACGTCGCTCTCTTATCCCGAAAGTTTTTACTACAAAATGTTTTAAGAGACCTCTACTTGTAAGGATCAAGAAATCGTTCTTTTGTTTCTGTGCTAATTATTCTCACTAGCCTCACTTTAAATTTTGTTCGTGCTAACGAGGCTAGTGAGGATGATTAGCGTAAACACAATGGAATAATTACTTACCCGCCATTTATGAATATGGTCTATGAAGACTACCTTCGTGCAAGAGCAAACTTCCACCAAATCAACTCAGCGACCAAATGCACAAGCTCACTACTCGTCAATTTGTCCCCTGTTGATGACTGAGTTCTGGCTAATCTCGTACCCAGATATCACTCTGTCACTGGAAATGTGAGATACTCACATTTCCAGTGACAGAGTGAGATCTGGGTACGAGATTAAGTTCTGGCATATAACCTTTGTTCACTGGGTTGAGCGTCTATGTGACACAGACTTTCTGGCATTTTTGGGCAATTTCTGGGGGGAGTTTTGAGACGATTTGTCAATCTGGCTTTGAACCATGGTGATGTTGTGATGTAGAATCCTCGCTCTGTGCAAAAACATCGTTGAAATATTTGCGCGCATATGGCCTGAGCCCGTCGGATTTCATTTTAGGTAAGCGGTTAGTATCAAGCATGGTATGTCTTGTAAATAAAGTATCAGAGTTAGAGTAAAAACCCGATATAACGTGGATTGAATTTAGCCAGTGAAATTACACCACCTTGCATTGTTAATTCCCGTTGTTTGCTATAATAACCTCAATATTTTTCAACTTTTTTTCACCAAAATATGCGTTGTTGAAAGATCAAACTGAACTTGTTATTGAACTCAGTGTTTTGAAGGATTGTTTCTTGCCACTTAACTCCTATTTGTAATCAAAGAGTTCTATGACCCGAGTTGTGATCAATTGCTGCAAAAGGACTTTCGCAGTAGCTATCAGCATTAGTGTCAGGAACAAGCTTGCTAAAATGGCCAGGTTACCTAGTTTTCACCAGAATTTGACAATCTCCAGTGGACAGCTAAAAGTCGTTCACTGTGCATGCATGCATTGGCGACTTTAAAAGGAGTGTCTCGCCCACACGTCAATCTTCCATGTGTCCAAATTTAGCAGAAGAGAGGCCCGGGAAACCAGGTTACACCACATCATCGAATATTCCTCTGATGGCGCGCGCGCATGTCATTTAAAACAACGTCATAAATGAAAATTATTTATAGCAACGTCACCAAAACAGAAAAGATTTACGCGTTTGTTTCACTTGTTATGGTGTGAGGAATTATCAAAACGAGAAATGTAGCATAATCTTTTTCGAAGAGGGCAAGCATCATGGTAAGTCGACATGGATATTGCTCTCCGTTTTAATTGTGTATCCTGAATATCTGCGCACAAAACCATCACACCCAAGGGAAAAGATGGACGAATTTGTAGTTATCGCGCTGTAAATAAATCCACTCTTTGGATACCGAAAATTGCTCCATTATAGACTAACAATAAAGCATTTTCGAATTTCTCAAAATAAAATAAACGGTTATTCCGAAAAAAAAAATTCGCATTATTCAAACTAAAACTCCAACTTACTGCTGTCGACAAAATTGGCCTAAAAGAAAGCAGGAGTTCGCATGTTTGCAATTTTCTCAACGATCAGTGTTGGTCATAGATCTGCTGTAATTGCTATCATTTTTTTTCAGGGCAATTTCGATAGAATAAGAGAAATAAGACAGAGAAGGCGCAAGAAACGCCAAAATCCAAAGCCAGGCAAACTACAGAGATTTTTCCATGCCGTGTTGTCTGTCATCACTTTTGAATGTTGTCGGAGAAAGACAATTCCCAACATGACAGCATCAGGTACAGTTCTCTCTCTTGCCTACAAGTCTTAAAGCATGCGCAGTTATATAACGGAGACGGAACTAGAGATGAGTTCGCAAATGCAGCGTTTAGTGTTGCTCTCGTAACACAGGGGTCAAGAGTTCCAGTTTCCTTTGTTTGTGGTACGAAGTGCATCTTGGGACAGAAAGTGAGCACCAAGTCTTGAATGGCAGCCATATCTTTGTCTCCTTTACGTGAATATTGTTATTGTTTGGTACTATGTTCCAAATTCGCGTAAAAGGAGACAAGATTAAGAGCGAAAACAATCCGATAAGTCTGCCATTAGAGACTTGGTGCTCACTTTCTATCCCTCAATGCACAGCGTCCAACAAAGGAAACTGAAACTCTTGATGCCTGTCTTGGAGGGTAGCCCATGTTTATGGAAACACAACACTTTCCATGTATGTAAGACAAAAGAAAGAAAAAAACTAAAATATAAAAACTCCAAATAAGGCAGCCGTTATTCTTTAAATACCTTACTAGAAAATAACACTGACATTTTTTCCTTTCAAAAATTGGTAGATGAACATGACAAGAAAGAACAAAGTAAAGATCAAGTGGGCGGGAGAAATAATTGCCAAGAGGCGGAGACAGCTGGCACGCAGCAAAAACTTGACAGCAGCGAGAGAAACACTAACAATAATGGCAAGACTGTTAGAGCTCATAGTATGACAAAGCAGAAGGAGAAATATGTTGACGAGAGTGGTGGAAAGAAAGAGGACCAGCAGAAAAAAGCCGTCAACCAAGAGAATGGCAACAAGGTGGTCCAGGAAGACAAAAATGTCAGGAAGGAAATGGAAGATCAAGAAGAGAACTGTGTCATCGGAAAGACTGATGAGAAAGAGTGTCAAAAGGAGGAAAATGTGATTCAAAAAAGTGATGAGAACGACGGTCAAGGGCAGGAGGATGTGATTAAGGGGAGTGATGAGGTGGACGGTGAAAGGCAGGCGGATGTGATTACGGGAAGTGATGAGATTGAAGGTGAAAAGCAGGAGGATGTGATTAAGGCAAGTAATGAGATGGACGGTGAAAGGCAGGAGGATGTGATTACGGGAGGTGATGAGATGGACGGTGAAAAGCAGGAGGATGTGATTAAGGCAAGTAATGAGGTGGACGGTGAAAGGCAGGAGGATGTGATTACGGGAAGTGATGAGATGGACGGTAAAAGGCAGGAGGATGTGATTACGGGAAGTGATGAGATGGACG
>BLFN01000339.1:688095-690595 GCA_014634225.1 Acropora yongei
TTGAAACAAAATTGATTTGTCAATATCGCTTGCCCTGCCGGCTTTTCTCCTTCTGCGTTTTTTCATTATATCTTTTTTTTGCCAAAATAAGGGGGCCCGTCCCCTAGATCCACCATTATATGTCAGGTTATAAATTTTCTATATTTTTAGTATTTTTTGGTAATATAGAATTAGACATATATAATAATACTGGTTTCCTGAGTAGCCCCGTTTAGAGGATTAATTAAGTTTGTTATTATTATTATTATTATTATTATTATTATTATTATTATCATTACCTTGGTTACCTCCGTGGCAGAGCCAAAAATGGATCTATTTTTAGAATATTCGTCCCGGTGAAAATAAGTTGCCATGGTTGCAGTGATCCATGAAAAACATCCGTTTCGAAAATTACCACTGCAGTAATCACTGAGGTAATGAAAGAGGCCGTGGTTACACGTGAGATGGCCTCACGTGACTGGTTAAAGTTGATAGGTCTTTGTTTGTTTTCGCGCGTAAAGTATATCTAGAAATAAACCCATGTTTGGCTGTGCTGGGTCCAGGCCGTAGGCTTATAAAGGAAATCTTTTCCCTGTCAAGACATTTTGCCGCTTTTTAGAATTCTGAAATATTTCTTCACATTAATGTAATCTCAAAAATAGGGATTAAGTTTGTTTACTGAAGACTGAATAACAGCACTGATCAGGAGCTCATCAGATAGAGCCTCCATCTCCATTAATTTCTTGAGTTAACCGTTTCCAGAATAGATTTCTAAATAGAACCATTTTGGTTTGTAATGCGCTTGAATTGCATAAATGCGTTTGCTGCCTGCTTTTTGACGTAAGACAATACCACTGTCCTTTCTCTATTTTTCTCTTTCCGCTATCAGCGCGCGAAACCTCCTCAGGGAACCATTCTATTTATAAATCTACTCGGGAAAGGGTTGACTCCAAGGGCTTGTGCGGGACATGGAGGCTCCATCTGATGGGCTCCTGCACGCACTGAGTCTGTTTTACTGCTCTCTGATGTTGCGGTTGACAAGAATGAAGATGGATTGCATTTTGAAAAACTTAGCCTCAATTTGTTCAAAGTTCTCGTACTCATCAAGGCAAAACCAAAAATGTACCATGGATTACTCTTCTTGCAAAAATATTAATCGATGCCTTAGTCCTAAATATCAAGGCAACTTTTTCGGCACGAGTGAAAGTTAGAATTTCTGCATAGTTTTGGCCGGAAAACAACGAAAGTTGCTTGACAGAGCTTTTTTAAGATCCGAAGATGCAAGATTTTTAATTTCTCATTTCTTCCCTTCCAGATCATCTACACCTTATAGTGAACCAATCCTTCCATTCATTCGATTCCTCTTCCATTCCAAGTAACATTTCCGCCAATCTTCCAAGAAATCATACCTTTATTAACTTAAAAGAGAAGCAGCCATTCCAAGCACATGATATTTTAGTGCATCCGAATTTTATCGAGAAGAATGACAGCGGTGGTGCTTCTAAGTCAAGTAATATTTTGGAAATAAACGATCATTCTAGAACTTCATCGTCAAAAGATATTGCCGTGGGAACTTTTGATGCGAATATTGCTTCCAGAATAAGAGATGTTGCGCATGCGTTGAAGCACTCTAAAAATGCTCAACTCGATGCCACTCCGAGATTAAAAGCAGTGAAGCGTAGTAACAAAACTCAAAACAAACACAGCCGTTCAAGTAATCGTTTAAAGTTTCAAACACGTTCTCGTGCGGAGCGAAAAACTTCACATGATATAGCAAAACTGTTTGTTAGATCAAGAAAAAAACGAAGAAGAAAAGACTCTTCACTGGTCAACTATAAAGAACCTCAGCACAGGAAAAGTAAACTTCAACGACCCTTTTCTACGGATTATGATGACAGGAACTCGACGGAGAAGGAATTTACAAAACAACGGAGGTCTCTCGAACTTTCAAATGCTCACCCCGTCTTACGCCATCATGGAGAACGAGTTTTGTTCAGGTATAAACGTGATGCTGTTTTAGTAAGGAGGAGAAAGGAACCGTTGCAAAAACATAACCGTAGCAAGAGAAAGAAAAAGCGTAAAACGGCGTTGAAACATCTCAAAGAACGAAGCGTTCCTGCGCCAAATTTCCGTCTGAGTACAGGGTACCCACTAAGCACAGGTTATCCAGCTAAGTCAGTCTGGGGGCAGAACGGCAAAAGTCCAATTCAAAATGGAAACCCATTTTCCAAAGCGAGTTATGGCCAGCTTATTGGGCGTGGAACTATCTCCTCCTCGAATCCATTTATCGCTTCAGCTATGAATGAATATGAGCAGAGGAAAAGTATTTCGAGTAATAGTGCGAGACCCTTGTCATTTCCAAATCCAGCGAGCGCAAACATTTTGCAAAACATTAATCAATTTGGAAAGAAACAAGAGATTCAGCTGCCGCAGTTTCCTTTGAAAAGGAAAAACCTACCAAGTGAATCAATTTCACCAACAGGGCTCTACAATACAGCTGGGTCGTTACGAACACGAATTC
>BLFN01000339.1:705595-708095 GCA_014634225.1 Acropora yongei
CGAGACTATGAATTACTTCAAAAGCAACACTCTGGCACTGTGGAACTGATATCACTTGTATTTTGAGTTTGTCCCTACTCACATCAATTCTCGCTCTTAGCTCTAGTCTTAACCCTAACTAACTCTTTACTACTAGTTTTACACACTTGTTTACAACAAGGTGGTACACCCATTTTGTATCTCCATTGGACTTTGGATCCCAGTGGAATATTACTAGACGTGACTCACTCAAGGAGGACCACCCAGAAAAGACAAACCAAAAAACCAGCCATGGCCAACTCACGAGGGACCACCACGTACCAGCAAATCCATCCTTACATGACATATAACTAATCAACTATTCAACAATAGCCACTTGGTTGCTTACTCCTAGACACTGTCGTTTCTTTCAATTGCTCCCGTCGATTCTCCATCCCACAGATCTGCAGCAACCGTGTTTTCACTACCAAAGTAAAGGTAGCTTAAGCTAAGAACCATTTCAAACTGATTGCAACTTAAGATACGAAACAAAACTACCGACAGGTGGCGTGGAGTTTAATTTGGGACAACAGAAGACAAATCCAGTCTGAGGACAGAGAAATAAACACAACAGCGAAAACAAAGCCAACTGTCGAAAGGCAGTGAGTTGATTATCATGCATAAAGGGGTGGACATGAATTAGGAACCACCGAAGACAATAAATTTATGTAAATCTCTGTATTTATCTTAGGGACTATGTTCTCTGCTGATGATCAGACGCCAACCTGTCGGGCCGATCAGAAATCTCGCTCCAAGGTCGTCAGTAACAAGACTTTGGTGGGCGGACTCGAGGCAGGAAAATTCAGTTTTGTTGGAGTTGTCAGGTACTTTGATAAATGCTTAAAAGGAAAAAGTTTATTGCCCCTACGAAAATAGATGTTGATATGCTGTATCCAAAGAAACGAATCCCTCATATTGGACCAGAAATTAGTTTATTCAAAGGACAAATAGTATTAAGAAGGAAACAGTAGTAACCTGTAACACTAAGTGTATGCGCAGTTCGCCTAAGCAAGCATGAGGCTTTTTGAGAATTAGCAGCTCGTCATGGTTGATTTTGTTGACAGCCAAAGAGCTATTAAATAGTTGTTGTTCAAGATCCTTCTGAAATTATTTTGACCAACGATCCAGGCGAACGATTGGCAACTTTATAAGGCTCGAATCTCTCGTATTTCCTCTGGGCAGTAGCCGATGTCTAGGACCATGCAACTCCCATACTAAGCCTACGTTACGGCATTTTTACAGACTGATCTATTCTTGGTATACCTTTTCTTTTATGAAAGAAAGACAGTTCCGGTCTAGTGACGCAGAGATGCCGATTAGTTTCTTGGGATTTGTCATGGCACTCCCACGGGAGTTTCATTTCAGGAAAATTCGATCT
Organism: Acropora yongei; assembly: GCA_014634225.1. Lineage (NCBI taxonomy): Eukaryota > Metazoa > Cnidaria > Anthozoa > Scleractinia > Acroporidae > Acropora > Acropora yongei. The sequence goes on from BLFN01000339.1 coordinate 706,992, forward strand.
GAAAATTAATCGGTCTATGAAAACGCCGTGACAGGAATATAGTGAAGTTGCACGCTCCTAGTCATCGGCTCCTGCTTTGGGTTATTAAAAGTAAGCACGATAACTTAGATTTATCTAAGACAAAACGAGAAGATTGAGGTAAAGTTGATACATATAAAGTTATTATTATTGTTATAATTTTTATTTGTTATTATTATTATCATTATTATTATTATTATTATTATTATGTGTAGGACACAAACGTGGCTGCCGTGATATCCTGTGAAAATTATTAATTGCTTTTTTTAAAACCTCTCTTGATCGCTTCCGACCACTTGAATTGTGTTACTTGAGTACTTTAGTAATCAACAGCGTTGACTTTTTCTGATTGTTTGTTTTTTTCACTTTTTAGGGATATGGGCATGTGTATGGATCGCTGTTGCGCCCAACAAGACTGCAATGTAGCTTACATGGTAGACAAGAACTGTTTCTCCGTTGCTTGTTATTCGCCCACTTTGTGTAAAATAAGTGATGTGTCCGCTACAAATGGAGATGTGGAGATTTCGACAATTTTGAACAGAACCGCTGAAAAACCCTCCGAAAAACGTAAGTCGTTGTTTATTCCAATTACATGTTTATCCCTTTTTGTATTTGTTTCGTTTTTTTAACTGAATGACGGATAAAATGCGCAGCAATTATGAATACTCGGGTAAAAGGGCTGACTAGGAATCACGTGCCACTATTTCCGCTCATGGAAAAATCATAGCGAATCTCGACTTTCACGTACATATTTTTGCACCCTTATCTTTGTCTTCTGCTGGGAGCAATCGGAGTTTTCCAAATATCCCAGAGTCGTCATCGAAAAAATTCATATCGGCAGCTTACTGGTACTTGGGACTTATTTTGATGCTTGCACATGTCATTATTCTAGCTTGCTAACATTGGTTAACATTGGTTATGCACGACCTAGGCTTGGTTAAAAAGCATTCCTTTGAATACATCTCTCTAGTCTATGAAATGGTGTTCTATAATTAATTTGCCTTTGGCTTTCGGTACGGAAGGCATCTTTTATTGGAAGAGTGTTGGTCGTTGAAAAATCTTGGCTTTTTGGGACGTATCCGAAGT
>BLFN01000339.1:747908-750408 GCA_014634225.1 Acropora yongei
GATCATTAGTCACCTGAAAAAAACCTGCAGCGCTTTATTTTGAGCGTTTTTGACAGGTTTCCCGTACTTTTCAGTCAGCGTTATCATGTGATTACGCCGACGGAAACAAAAGTTTCATGTCACGTAAAATTGACGGAAACTTGACAAAAAGTGGTCCGGTTCCGTCGCTTCCGTTAAGACGGAATCATGAAAAGCAGTCACGTATCCGCGGACGGAAACATATGCTGTACGTTGTGTTTCCGCCACGGTTTAATATGTTTCCGTCTCGTTTCCATTTGCGGAATCAAGTAATTTCGTCCTGTGAAAGACAGGGATAAGAAATTGATGATGACGGTGATGCCCTGTAAATCCGCAAAATGTTTCCAAGTAATTTGGCGTTCTTCATACAAGTAAAGTATTTAGAACAATTCAGATTTCTGGGAGCTCAAATTTAAGGTACAGTAAAAAAGAAAAAGTACGTTCGTCATACTGACGCTCTGTAAAATTCAAAATTTCTTCTTGATTACAATAATTTGGAGGCTGGGTAGGTATCTCTTTAAATGGAATCGAAATGAGTTGTGAGAAAAAAATGGCCCGTTCGTCTACTATATGTTTTTTTTTTCCCTTTGGATAAATTAAAGATGTCTGTTGTGAATTTAATTACGGTACCTATCAACAATAGGGTAAATAAACATACGCGAAATAAAACATCATCTACAATGAAAGGCGTCATCCTTTAACATGAACAGGCAGCTTAAAGTGACTCACTTACATCAGTTTGAAGTTCCTCGTTTTCCAGAAAGCCTTGTCAGGGATTGTCTGAAGCTTGTTCTTGCTAAGTGATCTATAATAATTTGCAAAAAGACACAGGATAGTGGGAAAAATTACAGTTTTGTATGTATTTGTTGCAAATTTAACAATAAGTAGCAGTGGAAAGAGGAACAATGAAAAATCTACGGCCGTGAAAAGATTTTGTGCTAGTTGAGAATGTAAAATCAGCGAAGACGGCAAGTTAAATATACTCGTACTGTTGAGTTCGGTATCCATACAATCTGTCCTTAAAACTGAAAGCGCAGCCTAAGCATCCTTGCTGCATCATTGACAAAGATTTCGTCGCAAATGAAGGTGCTATGGGGTAAAATGGCTAAGTTTGTCGACTTCATGCCCTCTGGTTGTCCTGTAAGTGAAGCCATGAGCTTATACTTAAACAGGCGCAAGTAATAGCAGCTACCGTCACCAGTCTGCGAATTTTTCCGAGGCAGAGTTCTAGTTCTGTGGCACTGGCCAAAAAGTTTGCAACTCTGGGGACAAGAGTGAACTTCAGGGTTCCACGGCGAATGGCCGCGCTCAATTTCGACCCCCTAAAACTGTGAAAATTGCGATCCAGATGCACTTGTTATCCATACATTTCTGATTTTACACTTTTGTCCGCAAATTCTCAATATTTAGAGTCAGCTGATGAGTTTGTTACTTTCAGTAAGTTAGCCCAAATAGCTAAGGCAGTTTAAAAATGGAAAATGTGTAGTCAGGAGATATCATGTTATGGAAAAGGTTTGCCACTGACTCTTAATAGTTGGTAATAGACGTTTCGGCTAATGTTGAGGCCGTCATCAGTGAAATAATAACGAAGTTCGTTGTCATACGCCATTGAAAGTAACGCGACGCGAAGCTTGTGCGCGTGACCATGTAATTCATGCTTGCACGATGCCTTTATAGGCTTCCGGAAGTAAAATATGATCGTTCACAGAGTTCGGGTCCAAAGTAGAGTGCTAGGCTTCGAGAAAAAGTCGCTTATGGTAATTGGATTCGAAACCAACGACCTCGACATTTTCAAAGTTCATATTTTTGCCGAAAAGGTGAACCTGGCCTGCAACTTTAGAATTCTGGTCAAAAATTGCCACTGCCTTTTTGTGCTCTACAATTTGGGTCTTTAATGACCTTTCTGTTTGGCCATAGCTAGTACACAGAATTGCACTGTGTGCAACTGATTTTGTACACAATGCCTGATTTCTGGCGGTCAGAATCGTCGAGCTTTCGGGCGTGGAAAAAGGCTGTTGGTAGTTTATTGTGGTTTGTAAGCTGCTTTGACCTTTTGCTGATTCAATAAGCGCCCAATTTTCCCGGATACACCCTGTACATATGGCAGCACTACAAAACAATTCAAGTTGTTTTCGGCGGGTTGTGTGGTTAACGCTCTCTCGCAGTTATGAATAAAAGACAAGGGATAATTGTTATCTCGCAGAACGGCTTTGATTCGTTGCATTTCTTCCCGCCTTCCCTTATTCGTTGATGGAATGTTATTTGCTCCTCTCAGCAAAGTGTTGACCGCGGATCTTTTGTGGCACAAAGGGTGACAGTAAAAGAAATTGAGATAACGGTCGGTGTGTGTTGGTTTTCTGTAAACATCCACTTGAATTTCTGTGCCGCGTCTACTAGTAATAGCGTCTAGAAAGGGTAAGCCTTGCCCATGGGTGTTTTCTAGTTCCAAAGTGAACTGTAGATTCGGTTTTATCGAGTTCAG
>BLFN01000340.1:149005-151505 GCA_014634225.1 Acropora yongei
GGCTCATTGACATATTGGTTATATCGAGGACTTCTTGACCGTTATAAGAACTACCCACTAAAAAAAAATGGCTTCTTTCTTGTCCTTCTTAAGCTCAAGTCCTGAGCATTCATCATATGTACGTGTGCACTAAGAAACTGTATGACATCAAACTTCATGTCAAATCGTCTGCAAAAGAAATACATTTTTAAACGAATTTAAAAATTCGTTTTCCACCTTCATCATTTTTTTGATCATTACCTTTAGACTATGATTGACCACAGCAGCCAAAGGTAAATAAAAAGAGTGAAATAGGATCCCCTCCCTGTCTGACTCCCCTTTTGAAAGAAGGGAGAGGATTTGCTGCCCCATTATTTATTATATAGACTGAAATATTTTTATCAACTATATCTATCCATTTGATGAATGATTCCCCAATATTGGGCTTTGTAGTGTTTTGAAAAGGAAAACCCAACTTACAGAGTCAAAAGCTTTCTGAAAATCAATTATAGTTACCGATTAACTCTACATAAGTTGCCTAATTTTGTGTTATCCACAATGTCACCTATAGAGCATATGGCATTAAAAATATGACCTCATTTTGAGTGCACCGATCTGCACTGATTAAATCTGGAATAACATTTTCTAATTGTAAAGTTATGTCTATCATTAATATTCATACCAGTTGGTATAACAACATTGCCTTCAGAAAAAGTGCATATCCAGTAACTTTGATACTGTCTCATTTTTAACTTTTAGTACTTCCTGCTGTAGAGAATTCAATTCTCTAATTAGTCAGCACAATAAAATTAATATCTTTCAAAATATTCCCTATTTTATATAAATGACATCTCCTTTCTTTCACTTTTCTTTTCTCATATTTAAATGTCATCTTTTTATGTATATTCAATTTAAATCTTACATTTACTTGACATATTGTTGAATTCTATAAGTGTTAAGGGTTTACTTTAATAATAAAATCAATGTAATTTACAGTATGCTGTTACAAGGTGACTAGAATTCAATTTCATTTCATTGAAAATGGCAATGCAACACAAAAAAATGAAGTTATGATAAAGTAAGTTGGTAGAATAATTATTTAAGCATAGCTAAATAATAACAAAATTCATGTTGTGGTGGCACTACAGACATAATTATTTGAGGTGATTATCATATTTTTTGGTTATTCATAAAAAGTTGCAAATTAGTATTGAATTGTTTAGGTTTCATCTTTGATCCAGCAATTAACTTAGTTTTTCCAAGTTCAATTAGTGACTAATTTAATTAGTCACTACAGAAACATTTAGTTTCACCAAAATTCAACCATAGTCAATAACTTATAAAGATTCAAATAGACATTAACTATGGTATGGTTGCCGAAATGTTGTAGTTACATTCAATAACGAGAATTTTGTATTGAATAATTTGTTGCTAGTATCCATGTAATACCGGTAACCTAAAATTTTATTTACTGCTTTGCATTTGTATTCAATAAACCAAAAATTATATTCAGTGCTTTGCATTTGTATTCAATAAACCAAAATTATATTCAGTGCTTTGCATTTGTAGTTAATAAACCAAAATTATATTCAGTGCTTTGCATTTGTAGTTAATAAACCAAAATTATATTCAGTGCTTTGCATTTGTATTGAATAAACCAAAATTATATTCAGTGCTTTGCATTTGTATTCAATAAACCAAAATTATATTCAGTGCTTTGCATTTGCATTCAATGAACAAAAATTATATTCAGTGCTTTGCATTTGTATTCAATAAACCAAAATTAGATTCAGTGCTTTGCATTTGTATTCAATAAACCAAAATTATATTCAGTGCTTTGTTTTTATGTTTAATAAATCACAATTTTATTCAGTGCTTTTGTATTTATTACTGAACCAAAATTATATTCAGTACCCTGCATTTGTATTCAGTAAACCAAAATTATATTCAGTGCTATGCATTTTTATTTAATAAACAAAAATTATATATTTAGTGCTTTGCATTTGTATTCAATAAACCGAAATTACATGCATGAGTGCTTTGGTTTGGGGATGCAAGCTTGTCCGGCAATCGTGACAAATCGTATAGAAGGGAGCTTGAACACCGACTGTTGAAGCGATGTACTATCAGAACAATAATAATTAAAACTCAAGTTAGCAAACACATGGAAAGACGACTCTAATGAACGCCTGCAAAAAAAAATTCACAGCCCTTTTTCTGTAAAATTACTTGACATTTGATGACCTGGATGTAACACAGCACTTAAGACACATTCTCCAGCTCAACGACGTTTCATAAATTTTTGTGTATCTCAGAAACAGAAACAGAAACTGGAAATGCTCATACACCTTGATACAAACTCGCGGTCATGGTAAATTGATCTCCTTAGATAATCAATACTTCTGGGGCACCTTCATACAGGACCTTGAAGTCCTCTTGTGTTCTTTCCCTCTGGGCAACTGTAAAAATCCTGCCCAGTAGAATGTAATAAATCAGAAATCAGAAATCACTAAATAATCCA
>BLFN01000340.1:186082-188582 GCA_014634225.1 Acropora yongei
AAACCATATCACACAGAACCATTGGAAATGACATTGTAATGAACACTTCAGCAGCCAAAGCAGCGGTCAAGTCTCTCAACTCTAAGAATTTATATCGCTCTACTATTTATCTCGGCTTTCACAGGAAATTTTGAGTGCACTTTCTAATCTCTGTTTACTGCTATAGTTATAATCTATAACATTATTTTTTTTAATTGTAGTCATTTAATAATGATACGAGTGGTGTGTTCAGTACTGCAGAAATTTAATCCATTCACTGTTATAGGCAAAAGTGTGCTTATATTTGTGGCTAATAACGAACCAGTGGAACAATATTTTATAGAAGTATTATGAATTTCTGCATGTAATGTGTGTAGTACTGTGGTATGAGCTGTAATTTTATTCCATTCACTGTTGTAAACAAAAGATTTATTTTTTGTCCTAAATTACGTATTTATAATCGTTTTATTGGCACCCCATTTTATAGATCTGAATCTCAAGACGGTAATAGGTTACTAGTTCTGAATAATCCTTTGCAAAAAGTACATGTACTCATCTCACAGATTTTTATTCACATTGGTAGAGACCGTCCATCTCGAACCATTGTGCGCCGATCAACTTGAAACTTCAACATCCCCCCCCCCCCAATCCCCGGGCAAACCCTGCACATTTGAACTTTTGAAGGTTATATGGTTAAAATTCCCGTCCCCTCGGGCCAAAGTAGTGTTCAAATGGCCCTCCTAAATTAAAGAACATTCATCATCAGCTCCTGTTGTCTTTAAGAAAGCTTGTATATAAACATGCCAGCTTATGTTTCAAGACCCTTCAGTTTTTGCAAGACTTGAGTAACTACAAAGACACAACTTTAATATTGAAACTATTAAAAATGACTTGAAATTTAATTAACTCGTACAATGCCAGTAAGCAAATATAAGTTGCTCTAACTACAAAACACGGCAAAGGTTGTTTAACGAGATGTACAGTTCATATATCAACAACAAGCCCCTAGAGGATTTAAACTGTATGTATTTTTATTTGTTCAGCATCGATTGATTGCCTCTTACAGACGCATACAGCTCTAACAATGAAATGGGGCTGTGAAAAGGCACCATATTGTATTCCCCCTCATTGAAGGACAAAGATAAATTACACAGCCAAAATTTCTTTCACAGTTCAGTTACTAAATGAAAAAACAAAAAGGCAGTAACTTAGCAAATTGCTATATTGCTATTGCGTCATTTAAACATTTCCATCTCATCTAAACACTTCGTGAGCAACTTCGGCGCCCGCAAAAAAAAAAGTTATTTGAAACCTGACACTTCCAGTTCAATTTTCTCCACTACACCAAGGCAAAGGCCACAGAAAATAGTCAAATGCATGGAGTTTGCCGAAGGGGGCAGGGGAGGATGTTGAAGTTTTCATTTGATTGGTGCATTACAGTTGTACCCCTGCGGCTGTGTTGCTTGCATGTTTTCAATGTGGAAAAATACTCTTCCAGCAAAAATGAAGAAATAGATTTCACCTCACTACCACTATTGCAAAGAGCATTTTCTGTGGGCATGCATCCTCCAGTGATTGCCTTCTTTCTTTTCTGATCAGATATAGACCGAATGCATAAATGGCGGCCAAAAAAATATTTTTTTCTCTTTGTGCTAATTAGCCTCACGAGCCTCGTTAGCACGGACAAAATACAAAAGAAAAGTTCCTTCAGAACGAGGGTAGCTGGTCTGCTTAGCAGAAAGACAAAAGAATATTTTTTTTGGCCGCCATTTATGCATTCGGTCTATGCTACTTTCTAAACAAAAGGGGGCAAAAGGTCCAACTGACATCAAGGAACTTGTTGAAAAAGGTAATGTAGTCCTTAAGGTAACAAAAAAGATTAGCCATGATGCAGAGTTAATAGCCCTTAAAATAGTTCAGTGGATTGGCCGAAGGAAAGTTCCTTATAGACTCAGCTCGTATCATTTCTCGCAACTTGATATTTGAGAGTCAAAATCCAAAACTCATGCTCCTATAATGCTGTGTACTTCAGTTGATGGTGGTTTCTAAGAAGTCCTATGAGGCCACGTTTTTAGGATTTTGTCTCTTGTCAACCTTGTGCCTAATTTGTAAGACACATTGTGGAGCACTGTTGCAACTCCATCTCTTTCATTTATACTTGTTGTTGTTTGCCATTACAGTACAAAGTGTAAAATCTTTCTATAACTGTCTTATTTTGACACCTTTGTAGAGACCTCAACTGCTCCTGCTCAAGCTATAGCAGCAATTAACTTGTGTGAACAAGGACCTAGTGCAATCCTGGAAACTGATGATCAACGTCCTTCGAGAGAGGATGGAGGTATGAGAAACTATTATCTCAAGCAAACCAGTGCTGTATCAGGGATATATGGAATCTGAATAACAGCTAGATGTTTTGGTTATTCATTAAATAAAATTTGCAAAACGTTGAAAGGATTGGAAAGCAAACCTCTACGCGATGAGTGTTCATTAGGTATTAACAACAACAGAGCATGCCATTTTT
>BLFN01000345.1:36024-38524 GCA_014634225.1 Acropora yongei
TCCTCAGTTATTTACGCGAATGATATACCTACCATTATCACGTCTACCGCCAAGTTATTCGCCGATGACACCAAATTTATCGACAGATAAACAATGTGGAAGATTCTATTCCTTTACAGTCAGATCTAGCCACCCTCGATCTATGGGCGAATCGTTGGCAGGTGAAATTTAATCTAACGAAATGTGAAGTCATGAGAATCTCACATAATAAAGACACAAGTTCCACACGGTACCAAATATCAGGTTCTGAGTTAAGAAATGTATCCAATTATAAAGATCTTGGAGTTATTACGCATGGCGAGTGACCTGAAATGGTCAAAACATGTTGAACAGATAGTTGACAAAGCAGGTACTTGGCTTTATTAAGCGCACAGTAAGCGGTCAAAAAATAAAGATGTTTTTTCAAATTTGTACAAAACTTTGGTTCGTCAAATATTAAATACGCTTTCCCGGTGTGGTCACCACACCGAGCCAAAGACATCCATGAAATCGAGAAGGTACAAAGAAGAGCTTCGCGAATTGCCGATAGACCAAAGAAAACAAGGGATGGGGTATAAGGAGATGTGTAAAATACTTAAATGCATACCGTATTTACTCGAATAAGCGCCGCCCTCGAATAAGCGCCGCATCTGGGACAAAAAAGTTAATAAGCGCCGCCCTCGAATTAGCACCGCACCCCCGATGCTCTCACCACTGATATTTTCTCTCTCGTTATAATGAAACTCCCGTTTTTTTTTTCACCGAATGAATTTCTCTAGTAATTTTATCAGCTTAGTATCAGTCCATAGGAAAATTAACAGATGGAAAGTGTACCGTTGAATAAAAATATACAAAAAGTAGATTTGTCTGATACAATGTTTAAATAAGCGCCGCCCTCGAATAAGCGCCGCTCTTGTGGCGCGAAGAATTAAATAAGCCCGCGGCGCTTATTCGAGTAAATACGGCATGGAATTCTTTAGCACGAAGGAGGGAATTTCTTTCCCTGGTGGAGTGCCACTAGATCGTGTTACATCTGAATGGACTACACTTCTGCGACTATTTTAAACTGTGTAGGAACACTAAGACGAGATCTAACCATCCATATAAGACACAAACCAAACTCGCAAAATTGAACTGCTATAAATATTCTTTCTTTGTTAAAATAATCAAATCTTGGAATGATCCTCCAAGAAATGTAATCAACTGCTGTAATAGTCCTTATGTTAAATGGTTTAAATGAAGATTGAAAAATCACATGAATATTTATTGAAGGGACATGTTATACTTATTAATGATATTTATCTCTTATTTATCCGATTTTAATATGTCTCTATTAACCGGTTTTTATTGTGTCCTCGATTGATTTTTGATCTTTTTCGAAGGAGATCCTTGATATAGGGTTAACCTCTGGGTTTCCTTTTTAGCAGGGCCCAGTCGAAGGCTGGCACCGGACATAAAATGCAGACGATTTCGTTTTTCAACGTTACTGTGTTAGGGATATATCGCTGACTTGAGATATATCGCTGGCTCACTGGGCTTCGGTAAGTTCCATGTAGTGGTTCTAGTTCTAAACAACGACGTGTACATGTACGTTATTTTTGAAATACAGTATGTGCATTTCTCCCTTTGAAAGCCATGCCACTGAGAAAGATGAATTTGCACAAAACCAAGAGGACATTTAGCGACCTCGATCTTAGCTTTATCTGCCTAACCTTCTTTTAAACTCGATGATTGTCCTTACACGATCAGAACACCAACTAGTAGTAATTAATATCCACGTACCCGCTTTTCTGGTGCAAAGAAATGACTAATTGCCTCTCAGTTCGCGCTGAAGTTTCACCAATGTCTCTAATTCAGTAAATTGAAGCCATAACTTAAGAAAGAACAAACAAACACACAAACAAAGAAAAGAGAAACAAATAAGTTCTATGCAACACGACAACTGTGGCCCATGTGGAACAATTTCTTCCCGTCCATAATTTATGTCAGTGCTTTTGCTTCACTTTCGCCGTATTATAAAGCTTACTATATCCCACGGGTAAAATAACGTTTAAGAAAAATGTACCTTCTTCCCCATTTAGCAGATAACATGTTCGCGGGTAGCATCCAAATGATTTTCTTCTCAATGCTAACATGCTCGATAAGGTCTCAAGGTGGCCTTAACAAGATGGCTTACGCTAACTGCTTTTGGCTTCCGTTTCTGAACAATAGAAGCCCGATCCAGTCTATTATTATTATTATTTTTTTCTGAGATCAGTGCGGCACTTTATTCCTTGATGCAGCGCAAGGCACTATGATATATTTGAAGACTATTCTCAGATCTCCATGATAACAAAGAAAAAGGGACCGGATTTGCACCGGTATATTTTACCCACAAATTTCAATTTTTACGGTGGTAAATTGAACTTGCTCTTAAAAAGACTTCCAAGCGTAAATATGACAAATATGATGTCATCTCCGAAAAGCGGATGTGTGGATATTAATTACTACTAGTAGGTGTTCTGTTTGCACATCAGAATGA
>BLFN01000345.1:132337-137337 GCA_014634225.1 Acropora yongei
ACTCTCATCTTGCTTTAACACTTTATTTTGTGTGGCCTTCCCATTTGTGTTATTTTTATATGAATGGTTATGGTGAACTAAGCATTATTGATCTCCGTTTTGTGTTGGTTGAGTTACCAACACAATCAGTAAACGAATTCACTACAGTGTTTCTATCCATAAACCACACTAGAACAAATTTTTATTTGGTGTCCTATCAAGCTGTCATTAGTGCCAAATATGGCAGGTGCTAAATGCTTTTCAAATGTTCAAGTTTTATTTTTAAGTGAATTTTTATACCATATGCAGTTGAATTGTTTTATTTTTACAGATTTGGATTTTGATCTTACATGTGAAGAGCTTAAGGATGTTTTATAATTTTTTTTAGTGCTATATAAATCTAATTAATTATTATTGACCTTTTTATTTTAGGTGTTCAGTGGTGTTATGTTTAAATGCCAAAAACTGGTTTGTGGTGTGGTTTTGAGTTCTGAGTGGGGTAGCATTTTCCATGGAAGGAAAATAAGAGGATTTAAAGAGTGACATTTTGTATTTCTCTGTAGGCAGTGGATGATCTATGTGGAAAAGAATGGAATGGTCAGAAGCTGTATGCTGCAAGGGCTCAGAAGAAGGCTGAGAGACAGATGGATCTCAAGTCCCAGTTTGAGAAGAAAAAGAGTGAGTGCATCATTCGTCACCAAGGTGTCAACTTGTACGTCAAGAACTTGGATGACACCATTGATGATGGTCGTCTTAGAGAGGAGTTTAGTGCGTATGGTACCATCACCAGTGCCAAGGTCATGATGGATGACAAGGGCAACTCTAAAGGTGCATAAAGTGTTTCAACAAGTTTTTAGGTTGCTTTTGTTTGTAAAAGAAAAAAATATATTTATGTGGTCTTCCAGGTTGTTTATTTTAACCTCCATCTTACTGTGATGTGCAAAAAAAAATGCACACAAACACAAGTCTCTGTGAAGATACAGTGTGTTTATCAAAGCAAAATTGAAATTTGGTGTGGATAGCTATGGACATTTAAAGTGTAATTTGCATTCTTTACTGGTATAAGATACTTTTGTAGTATAAATTTGTTCCATTAAATGCACTAAAAAATGTCATCAAATACTGAACAAGGCATTTAACTTGACTGGAAAAATGTTGGAGGGGATGATTTATGGAAAATCAGAGTTTTTAATATATACATTCACATGTGATTCATGTTGTGTGGGAAATGCTACATGGCTGACTTTTGAGCAGCACTGTAACTGTGGTTGACTTCATAACCAACCTTCAGACCCATCATAACAAGGTGTGAGGTCCACTTTTAGCCTTACCCGAGTTATTAGAACAAGCAACATTTGAGGGCCAAGTTTGTTTTTAAGTGCCTGGTTACATGTGGACACTCCAAGATGTGTGAAGAGTATGGATTACATCGTGTCCATAGTTAAGAATTTGAAGTTGTATGTGTTGGTAGAGATTTAGTTTTCTTCCCCGTCATTGCAGGGTTTGGTTTTGTTTGTTTTTCATCACCTGAAGAAGCCACCAAAGCAGTCACTGAAATGAATGGCAGGATTTTAGTGTCCAAGCCACTTTATGTTGCCCTGGCACAGCGTAAAGAAGAACGTAAAGCACAACTTGCCGCCCAGCAAATGCAGCGCATAGCTGGCTTGAGGATGCAACAGGTATGTTGATCATGGCTTGTATTGATCTCCTATAGACCCTTTGCAGAAATGGCTGTCTTCAAATTATTGTTTTGTTCATATTCAAAATAGCCTCACTAACCTCATTTTTCAGCAAACAATTCTAAAGAATTTATCGTGAACGAGGCTAGCAAGGTTCTTTTGATTATGAACAAAAGAATAATTTAAAGGCAGTCATTTTTGCAAAGGGTCTATAACTGCCGAGAGTTGGTTTCTTCAGTTTTGGGTTACCAATATTTTGCTTATCATGGGAAGTTGAAGAGAGATTATAGTTACATAACATCTGGACATGAAATTCATAAGTCCACCTTGATTAACTGTTAATGTTTTTGATAAATTTCAATTGCTTTATTTGTTCTGTTGTTGTCATTTTTTTTGGAATGGTTGTCAATCACAATAGTGATGAATTAGCAGGACAGCTGTCCTTTTAAAAGAACAACTATTTGCAGCCTGGTTCTATGTATTTTATTGGAGCTCTTGGTTCACTAATGAGAGATCAGGCTGTGCCACAGCATTAGCTCCCAGCTTTTTGGTTTTGCTGAAATGGATGCCTGTTAAAGAAACTCTTAACCAGGTTAACCCAATGCGATGTTGAATTAAGGCATGGGAGAAAAACTATTTTTCATTTTTATTAGCTGAAATGTTGCAACTTATCAGATTGTATTGAGGCTTATGTTGGGGTTGTGGTTGTGATTTACTAGTAGAAACAAATTCATGCCCTTTCTGTAATAAGATATTGCAAACAATGGAATGAATGATTGTAACCTAAACACATCATCAGTGTTAACCTCATGATATCCTCTTAGAACAGAATCTAGACCATCCTGTGAGCTCTCCATCTTCATATAGCATTCCTGTGCTGTTGCTAAACCAACTTATTACTGAATGCTGATGTTTTAGGTGGCCGGCCAACCAGTAGGACAGGTGTTCCCTCAAGCAGGAGCATTCTACATGCATCCATTAGCCCAGGTAATTACCATAATTTTGCTGTAAGGGGGAGCTTGTTTTGATTGGTCTCAAGAAAATGCCAAGTTCTTGCTTGGGGTTTATGATTTATTGTCTTTTGACATCAAGAGAATGACATTGCATAACATTTTGTATTCTGATGTCCTTATGCAGGCTGGGCAACGTCCATTCTTCTCACCTCAAATGCAGCAAGTGCGTCCCCGCTGGCAGCCAATGCAACCTCAACAACAACAAGTACGTCCCTCAGGAATGCAAGCTATTCCAGGAGGAGGGCAAGTGCCACGTGGAAGGGGCATGCGTTGCCAGAGTCCGATCTTCTTTACCCGTTAAGGACGTTTGTGCAAAAATTTTCTAACATTGGTTTTTCCTGCAAATTTTTCCAGTAAAAGATGAGTTAGTGATGTCAAAAATTTAAAAAAAAATGGGGCGTCACCGACTTCATTTTGGAGAGAACTTGCCCGGAAGAAAACCGTAAATCTGAAAAATCCGGCTTCTTTAGCGAATAAGCCCACAGTGTCTGTAAAAAAAAATATTGCAATTACATCTTGAAGTGAAATGTTCTCTACCAAACTTTGTTTAAGTGGACCCAACAAGTGAATTAAGTTAATTGTTGAGGTTCTTTAAAGAACAAGTTCGCATCTAGCGACCATAGTTAATCAGTGCTTTGAAGGATATGAGAGATAAACTGAACATAAAATTGATGCTTTTAAATGAGTTTCAAGTAGGTCATTAATTGCTTGTATTTTATATCTTTGCAAATATATTGTCATGGTAAATTTGTGTTTTTTCTTTGTTACTCTCTTATGCGCCACAAGAACCCTCTGGAAATATTTCCCTATGGTTACCCCCTCCCCCCTGGAAAATTAGGCAAATTGACCCCCCTCCCCCATTGAAAATCTGATCCCTTCCGTGGGGGGGTATGGATATTTTCTGGAACCACACAATCTTTTTCCCAAATACATGATGAATGAATAGCAAATATCTCATTTAATACAAAGAGATTTAGAGATCTGTCATTTTGTTGCCAATATGTTTTGTTATTTTGGCTTCTTTTCTGGTTAAAGCCTTGAAACTCAGCATCAAATTTTGATGATTCAACAAAGCATTATAATAGTTTAGGTGTATTTTTCCTTTTGGTATTTCTTATTGCCTTTTCAGGCCTTGGGGATCAAAAGGCTATGCAAGATATCTGAATGTATTGTATATTGAACCATCAAATAAATAAGATTTATGACTCCACATTATTCTGAATGTATAGAGCGGTTTTAAAATGAGAATTGAAAAGCCAAAAGCAAAGCAATTACAGAGCCAATCACAAGGAAAAGCTAACTGCCATTTTCTGCTTTTTACTTGTTTTCACAAACCTATGAGAAAAATTGAAAAACAGTGATGTCAGTTACTTTTAAGCTAAGATGGCATGACACAAACCAAAACCAACAAGGACCACATCTGGTTTCACTAGTCAACTTGATTTGCTTGTTAAACCAAACACCAATACCTTCCTTCCTTGTTTTAATTAATTAATTAATTATTCACTCATCATGTTTAGGTCCAATGAGAAAACCAACTCAAACCAAAACCTAGTTTAAAGTTATCACAGTAATTACTTCTGACAGTCAGTTGATAACAGCCGTCTATTCAAAAATAATTCATTCTTATGGTACCATTCCTCCCAGATTTATTTTTTCCTCTGTAAGCTTGTGTGCGTTCATGGAACTGAAGAAGAGAGAGCCACTTAAATATCTCCTTAATCTTCCAATTTTCCAGAGGTGTTCATGCTTATTTGAGGCCTTGCATGGTAAGTAAAAGCACTCAACTTGTTATCACTTGAAATCTTAAAAATAAACCTTTCCTTGTAGATGTCTTGTTATTGTTTATTCAAAGCTGCAAAACCACATTTGAAATTTGAGCTTAAAGTGTCATTTAAATTGTTTTCACACAGCATCAATAATATTTTACAGGAAGAGAGAAAGTTGAATGTTCAAGTATCTGATATCTGAAGAGATTTTACTAAATTTTAGAAGATCGACATAGCTCATCTTTGAAGAAAAGAAATTATAAAATGTAACATGGTTTTGTAATAATTATAAATAATTAAATTAAGAGGTTGCTTTCATTGATAATTAGTCCGACATAACAGAACTATAACTAGAAACACACAATGGGTAAAAGTAAAGAGCAAGAAGTAATTCTCAGGCTTCTATTATAACCAAAGCCTTTGAGTTTTGCACTTACAGAATTATTCAATTAAACTATACAGTAATTTTATCCCATTATTTGGATATCCGTAAAGTAAAAGTTACGACGTTTTGATACTTCTTCCCTTTCTGACTGCCTCTCAGGGGTCTTAGGGAACGC
>BLFN01000345.1:219698-224698 GCA_014634225.1 Acropora yongei
CCTAAACGCCAAGACCTATTTTAAACCAGAGGTACTCAGCAATTTAGAAATGGGCTATTGTAATTTTGCCCATCAGTTCCACTAGAAATGATAAATGGGCAGTTTATCATTAGCAACATGCTATGTCTTTCTTTTGAGGTATACTTGCTCATACCTTAGAACTGTCCAGTATTGCTTGTTTTTGTCACAGTGGTCACACTCATTCATCTTGCGTCTAAATTCCGATTCATCTTTGAATTTAGCTACCGTGCCACCTTCACTTTCACATGCGTTTTGGAGTTGAGTTGCATTGGATTTCTTCTTTGTGCTTGAGTTCCTCATGGATGAAAACCAGCCTTTAGAATCTAAATGGACACATATATTTTACACACTTTATACTGACTGGAAGAATTGCATTCATGATTCCGACTTGAGAAGAAGAGCTGGAGACTTTGAAGTAAATTATGCTCCGGACAAAGATCACAAAGGCACTCCCGCTATCTCATCTCAAACCAAGTTAATGAATGGGTAAAAAGGCTTAAAGCAAGGTGGACACACCAGCCCCGAGTTGTGGCCATCACCATACGCAACCATCAGCCAAAGCTACAAGTTCCATTTCAACATCTGCAGCATCATTTGGGTTATCAAAAGTTCCAAAAAACCCCAAAAAAGTTTGTTTTTCTCAATGTGATGAAAGTTGCCAAAATTTGCTCGTAAAGTCAAAGACGTTGCCAACAAACCTATGGCTCATTCTACCTCAGACTGATTCAAAAACTGGATGATAAACTTCCTAAGATGGACTTTAAGCCCAGGGTCATCCTTGAAAGCTGGAAGATCAATACCAGGCCGAATAGTATGTTCAATAGCAGAAACAGGAAGAGTACTGAAGAACGGGAGCTGAAACTGAAACGAGAGGAACAGGAACAATGACACATGGCCACATGGCCGGGATGCATATGACCAAGGCTTCGACAAAAGCCAGAGAGGCTTGTGCCGACGTTTACAGATGTGGCAGACAGAATCTGTATTTTGGATTACCCAAGCTAACTTCAGAAAGTGCAAAAATCACTATGTTACTGCAGCTCAAACCTTTTCTTTTCGCTCCTCTTTCTCTTGTCTTCTTATCATCTACCCTTTCCCTCAGTGTAAATTTTACGGATCACATGGCATTTCCATGAAAAGCAACTCTCACGTGGTCTTAGTGAAAAGCAACAAAGTGATTTTTAGCATTGAACTCAGTTCTCCTCGTGTAGTTTTATGGTAAAACTTATAAAAAGGTACGGCATTTTGCAACGATAGTTCTGCATCAATATGTCTTAACTTCATTTGGCTATTTCGATATTGTTTTAGCATTTTTAGTAGTGGAGGATTTTTCCTTTGACCTTGTAAAATTATTTCTAAGCAAACACGATTCATAAAATATCTTACTCCCATTGGTGTCTTCGCAAAGGAAATGGTGCATTTCGTCACAATTTTGTGGAATCAATCTAAGTTTATCTCTCTTCACCAAAAAGCAAATCCACTCATTGGTCAGATTTATTAAGCTTTCTTCCACAGAGGTCGCAAGGTTGATGTCTCGATACCAGAAAAATTCATCTTGTCTTAGAGGTTGCCAGCTTGAAAAAAGAAACAAACAAACAAAAGAAAAAAAATCAAAACCAAAAAGCAATTAAATTAAAAGCTAATTATTAGTCTTAATTGAGTTATGTGCCGCGAAATCATCATTAAGCCCTGTTACATGCGTAGGGTGTGTATTTATAGGGTGAATTAAGATGTTTTAGTTTTCAACCGGCTTCCCTCTCTTATCAACATTTTATTCCGTCTCTTTGATCAGAGTTTGAGTTTTAAACTCCCCAATAAGTACTAGTCGATGGCTTCATAACATTAAGACCCAAATAAAGTTAGCATTATCATTTTTATTATTATTATTATTATTATTATTATTATTTGTTCAAGGTTTGCCGCACAACAATTTTCGATACGTATCTTCAGCCATGTGCTTAGAACCTTTAATTGAGGTAGGATGGAGAGAACTTTTCTTAAGATTTGCCTTCATCCTAACAGTGCCGCCTGCTGGATGTCGTCCACTCCATGTTATTTTTAGCCCGAGGAAAGCTAGACAATCTCTTAATAGATGACCTGCTCCTCAATGGCCACACTCGGGAGCACTTAAGTCATTTTTTATTTATTTCAGTCATTATTATTAATATGATAATTGTACTGTTGAATGAGCTTAATAGATTGTCTTCAAACAACAATACCAGTAGTATGAAACGTCCCAAGTGTGGAGCGTCTAGAACCACTTTCTATCCTATTCTCAAATTGTAGTATGTTTGTGTTGTGTTATTGTTTCGTTCTCCAATCACAGACCGTATCGGGATAGGTGCTTGGTCTCTCCATCCTTACCACCAACTGTCACAACGAAGACTCTGCACTATTCCGAACGGGGTGTTTTGGGAAGCGACACAATAGACGGTACAACGCTAACAATATCTCTAAACATGACAATTATGGAAGGGAGTTGTCATAGGGACCGGTCACAATAAGGGCTTTTCACAAGCTCCTCGGGATTTCCCAAAGAGAATTGCCCGAAATTTATTTTTATAATTTTAAGTTGCTTTAAAGTTGGTGCAAAAAAAGAAATTCTGTCCCAAATACGTATGGGTAAATACTACCGGCACCAATATCAATATTAATCTTGCAGAAAATTGTAGTATTAGCCAATAAAATTGTCGTTGTTCGTTCAAGGTTATGACTTCTAACCATTTCCATGCAATTTAACTGAAATCAGAGTCGCTAAAATCATGTAAACTCAACCTTAAAACAGACTGATGTTGTACCAGACAACCGTACAAAGATATACACATCACTTTGAAGGGACTGACTTAGTGACTGACAACAAAAACTCGACCTTTATCTATCTATATGTAGACAATATTGTATCAGACTTATCATTAGCGGTCCGGTTGCATGCATCTGTCGCTCACTATTCGCCCCAGTGGGGAGTAAGTGCCCTTTTTTTTTTACAGGAAATTCAGTTGTCTACTGAAGCATTGTGCAAATCACTAAAAGTTGCTCCGATATCACAGAATTTGTAGAAACCTAGAATTTCTCACAATCCAAAAATTTGCTCGAAACGCAAGAAAAGTTGCTCGAAACACAAAAAGTTGCCAAAATGTTGCCGAGCAACTTGTGGAAAACCTTCTGGAGGATCTACAGGATTATCGTAATGATGCAGCTATGTCGTTTGTTTCTCACATCAAGCATTGGTCATCTTTTCTCTTTCTGAAAATGGGGGCGCAATGATATTGGCGAGCTTGAGCTTTGTAGTTGTACAGGAGTCAAATGCCACATTCAACATTTACCAGATTTGTCTCATTTTCGCTGACTATACCATACTTTGTGAACTGCCAGATGGTTGTCAAATTCAAATTTTTGTCGGTGTAATGCACTGCCTTTGAGCATATTAATATGTTCAGTAAATACTGTTCGTCTTGAACTGTGGTGAACCTAAAATAGTTGTCAGTATTCATAAGATTTTTAACATTTCGTGTACATTTTATTACCCTTCTATCTAGGTGGCTCATGGTAGACTCACGCCCGGTGTCTGACGAGACGGAAGATTAAAATTAATATGCTTTGATTTTGTTTTCAATCTTCTTACCTGAGGCCAGTCCAGTATTCTTTTCCTGAAGTAATGTTTCGTAGGGCATTTTGAAGGCTCGTCGTGTCATTGATTCTTGCTCCGTCTTCCTTGATCTTCATACACTTGTCTTGTAAATTATATCCATTTATCTTTTCATTGTTAAATGTATATTGCACAGAGCCCCGAGTTTGCAAGCCTGGAAAATAAAGCACAACAAACTAACAATTTTCTGTGAAGATTATGTCCAATGTTACACTGAACATTCCGTGAAGTTCCCTTTAAGGAAACAACAAAAACAAACAAACAACATCCATTGGACAATTGAAAGACTCCGAGGCCGCATTTGCGGGCGAAACTATACAATGGGGTCGAAACACTGCGTTGCTAACTGAAAACAAAAATTCTCACTATGCATATTTTTTTCGGAGTTTCGCACACTCGTGGAATACTTGAAATTTTGTGACATCATATGCGAAATGATATGGTGTGCTCAGGCAGAGAAACCCCAAAGGCGGACGAAAGTAATGAGAACAGATCGCTTTCCCGTCGGAATTGTTTCAGTAGATACGTTTTGTATTTTTTTTAAGGAGTGACTTGTCACACAGCGTTAGGAAAAACAAACCGGCTGTTTAGACTTTCAAAGTGACATTTGCGGATATAGATGGTTACAATCATGGCGAGGCTACCAGGTAGTCACATGTGCTATTTAAGGCAGTGACGGTAACGAGAATTAAATCAATGTTGGCAAAAGAAAAACATAGTTACGCGATAGGGAGAGGATTATAAAAATCCTGGTTATGTCTCTGGATAAAGAGAATTCAGTGTCGGGTATGTGTCTGGCTCTTTATTCTCAAATTGATTTTTCACATCGAGCTGAGTTCGCCTCGTGCAGTTTCATGTTAAACTAAAAGTGCCTTTGATAGATGGCATGTCATGCTGGTCCTGAGGTAGAGACGAAAAGAAAAGGTGATGCATATGGATGAAAAGAAAAAGATCGAAAGGGACTGGAAATGGATAAAAAAGGCAAATGGATTGACAAGGAGAAGATGGAAAAGGAAATGAATGGAAAAAGTTGGTGAGAGGTCATAGGTGGAGAGGGAAATTAAATAGATTGTTCTGGCGAGAATATTTTTAGTTTAGACAGGAAGACAGAGCCACAACATTAAACGTGATTACCTGTGGCACTTGCTTAAAATATAAACAAGGGATGAAGTTGACCAAAATAAGCCGGAATTTAATGAAAACGTCAGTTCCACTCAATTTGCACTACAAATTGACTGTAAAAAAATTGTGACTTCGTGAAAATTTTTGAACGTCAGGTGCATAATTATATATAAAGTCTGAAGTATTGCTGTTGATTTCAGATGACCAATTT
>BLFN01000345.1:242198-244698 GCA_014634225.1 Acropora yongei
ACTTGGTTAGTTTGTTTTCCTTTTGTAGGGTTTGGCTTTGTTTGTTTCTCATCACCAAAAGAAGCCACCAAAGCAATCACTGATATGAATGGCAGGATTTTGGTGTCTAAGCCACTTTATGTTGCCCTGGCACAGCGTAAAGAAGAACGCAAAGCACAACTTGCAGCCCAGCACATGCAGCGCATAGCTGGCTTGAGGATGCAACAGGTATGTTGATCATGGCTTGTATTGAGCTCCTATAACCACAAACAGTTAGTTTTGCTGTTTTGAGTTGCCAATATTTTCCTCATATTGGAAAGTTGGAGAGAGACTAAACTCATGACCTACATTGCTCAAGTTTGTTGCTTTCTGCGGGGCTGCAAATAACAGTTGGTCATTGGAGATTGGCCAACCATAATGTACCTGTGTCTGACCAAAGCCTGAATGTGGTCGGACACCACGTCTGGACATGAAATACATAAGAGCCTACCTTAAATAAATCTTGATGTTGTCATGATAAATTAACACTCGGTATTCAAGAGTCAGAGTCTTTTATTTATTCGACTTTTTTGTTTTGTTGTTGTTTTAATGTATGTCGGACCACAATAGTGACTGAACAGGACACGCGTTCTTTCAAAAGAAAATATTTGCCCTTCTATATATTTTATTGGAGCTCCTGGTCCAAGAATGAGGGCTCAGACAGTGCCACAGCAAGAGCTCTTAGCTCTTTTGTTTGACAGAAATGAATGTATACGATGTAACTTTCCTTAACATGTGTCACCCAAGAGTTCAAGGCTACATATTACCAAGGTCATTTTGTGATGTCCAATCTAAGTTGACTTTGTTTGTTGAAATGTTACCTTTGATTGGCGCTTTTGTGCAGATGCAATGTTGAGTTAGGGCATGGGAAGACAGCTATTTGACATTTTTCAAGGCTAAAATGTTGCAGATGATCAGATTGTGTTGATAGCTTATACTGGTATAGTTGGTGTTTACAAGTACAAATTCATGTCTTTGTGTAATACGATACTGCAAAAAATGGCATGAATGATTGTAACCTAAATACATCATCAGTAGTAACCTCGTAGTTGATAGAATGGCCCTCCAATATGAGCAAAGATTTCTCTATAAGACAAAGAAGGGTACAGGTTTGAATGAAGGTGCGGTGAAGTCAGCAGCATACTGATTAAGCAAGAGGATGGGAACTTCATTTGACAACGTTGCACGCGGTACAAATACCCAAATATGGTGCAATTAGAACAAAATCCACAGTATTCTGTGTGCCCTTCTGTCTTCATCTAACAATCCCGTCCTGTTGCCAAACCAACCTAATAGGGAATGTTAATTTTATTATTTTTTTTGGGTTTCAGGCGGCTGGCCAACCAGTTAGACGGGTGTTCCCTAAAGCAGGAGCATTGTACATGCAGTCGTTAGCCCAGGTAATTAACGCAGTTTTGCTGTTAGGCAGAGCCTGTTTTTAATTGGTCTCAAGACAATGCAGTGTTTGCTCGTTGGGGTTACATTGTCTTTTGTGACATTGGGAAAATGAAATTGCATAACAAACATTTTGTATTCTGATGTCCTTATACAGGCAAGGCAGCGTCCATTCTTCACACCTCAAATGCAGCAAGTGCGTCCCCGCTGGCAGCCAACGCATCCTCAACAACAAGTACGTCCCTCAGGAATAGAAGGTATTCCAGGAGGAGGGAAAGTGTCAGGTGCAAGGAGCATTCGTCAGGTGCCTCCCAGAGGTGTACCTGGTCAGCAGCCACAACCAACTGAGCCAGGAGGTGCCAGCCAGCGCCTGGGCATGGGGCAACCACATCAGGTTCGAAGACGACCTGGAGGAATGCAAGCTCAAAGGCAACCCTTTAAATTTGGACAGAATGTGAGGAAGCAGCCAGAAGGACATCCTGGAACTGTTGCAATGCAGTCTCAAGATGCAGTACAAGAAGCCATTCATATACCTGTAAGTATTCATGTACCTTCTAGGTTAATATGGCAAATTTGAAATCTTCAAGTTGGAAGGTGAATGGTTTAATTGAAGTTTTCACCTCCCCCTTTCTTAGGGACGAGATCCCCGTAAGGCTCTTGCTGCCAAGGCTCACGAAGTTGTGTCTGTACTGCGCGCCCACAGTGCCAAGGAAAAAAGTGCAGAGAAAAGTGCAGAGGAGAAAAGGGCCAAGAAGAAAAGTGCCAAGAAAAAAAGTGCTAAGAAGAAAAGTGAAAGAAAGAATTGAAAAAAAACAATAATTCAGGTGTATCAACATTTCTCTCTCTTTCTCGAAATTGTTGACTAAAATATCGATTTTCTCCTGTCCTCAAAGCGAAGTATTTTGTTTCGTCTCAGCTATTCGGTTCTGTCCGTGCTGCGTGCCTAAAGTGCCAAGAAAAAGAGTGGGGAGATAAAGAATTGAAGTAAACCTTGGTTCACCTTTACCGGTAAAACTTTGCAACAACCAAATATTTGTTGTTTATTTTCTTAGCTTTTTTTCTTCAGCATGGATTTGACATGTTAATT
>BLFN01000345.1:528274-530774 GCA_014634225.1 Acropora yongei
TGTGATGACTTTACCTTTAAAGAAAAGATCAGAATATCGTCGCTGATGTTGATTGCGGCAACGATTACCTCCTCCCGCGGATCACATTCTTGAAGATCTAAGCCGTACTTGAAATGTCGAAATTTAAGCGCTTGTAACGCTTGAGGCCAATGTGGGTGTCGAACGTGGTGATATATCTGGACTTAGGTGCTAGGAAGAGCCGATTGTACCCTTGGTTGAGTCCAGCTTTCTGAATATCTTGGTGCCGTTTAAGTAACCAAACATCTATTTGAGGGCTCGGCTCGCTTGGAGCTAGTCGACTCGTACTCAAATCTTTCCTGATAACTTTGGTTCGGCGCAACGACAATGATTGACACCCAAGGTGTGGGTACTCTATAATATCTTGCTCTTTGTCGTCTCTTAACTGCTCTTTCACATCGATGTGTGGCTACACTTCATAGCATTACCCTAACCTCGATCGTCCAATACGTCGTTATATTCCTCTAGAAGACGTGTTATCTCATTCTTAAATTGCGAGGGCTTTGTTTTGACTGCACTGTTTGAAGGAGACCTTGAGAGGTTTTATAGCTTAACAGAAAGCCACACAGTACCTTGACGACTCAAGGCCTGACGTTTATCTTCTTAGTGCCGGACTCCAATATTCCGTTAAACTTTCTGAGAACTCTCAGTGGGCTCTTCGATTAGGAGGTGAGAATCTTCATTCCGGTATTTTCTAGTTTGGTAATCCTCTTTATCCAGGACATCAATAATCGCCCCACAGTCCGCAATTAAGATACAAAAATTCCGCAAAAGTGCACCAAAAATAACACAACACCGCATCACCGCAATCCCTTACGTCCCCCATTCCCCATTATGATTGCAAGTGTTCCTTGTGCTTTGATTTTTAACAAGGAGTTTATTTTTAGAGGATTGCTTTGTACTTAACGAGAAGCTATGCTTTTCATCCTCTTCACTGGATTATCGTCAAATACTTCGTTTTGGTCTAAGGGCTCCTGTTTCCGCGCTCTCTCTTGTCCGTTAGACATAGGCACGGCTTGGAAGTGGTTCCTCTTACCACATCCATAGCAGGTTTGGTCATACGCTGAACGGACTGTTTTTCCGCTCTGGTGGGAGTATTTCGACACGTTTCGCTTGATTTCAGGTTGTCCTACCTCTAACCAGCTGAACGAGTTCCATCATCACGACCACCATCTTGTTTTGGAGTTTTTTATCGCTATTCAGCCTATGCTGGCTTCGATTGCCACCGTTTGAGGACATTTTATGGAGAGATTGCTTATATCGTTTTGTGGCGGCCTGGGTTTTCAAGAGTTTCATGGTCTTTTCAGCGTTTAAAAACCGTGGGAGCATCAACCGGGGATTTCATTCGTAGTTTTTGTGAACTGCTGCTCAACCCGATCTTGATTAATAGATATATTTTTATTTCGCTATCTCTAGTGGCTCCTCTCAACTAACTTATCTACAATAAATATGGTGCTTAAACAACGTTTACATGGTAACATTTTTGCAACTGCAAAAGACAGATGCACAAGTTTGGGCAAAATTAATATTAAAGAAGGACTTTTTGAAAGTCGTCTTTAAAGATGTTAATTGATGACTGTTAAAACTTAACTGTATGTAAATTAAGGTATACTAACTATGGTTAAATGAGTGAAATATATTTTTATTTCATTCAAACTTAACTGTGTTTGCTCTTGATGCTTGTCTCTTCACTGGAGTAGTTCCATTTTCATTTTCTTCGCTTCATTGTTCAATATACGTCCTAAAGTTGGGTGCAATGCTTGTCGTGATACATTGTTTTCGCAGTTGCGCCCCCTCTCATAGCCTCTTCCTGTCCATAATTTTATTTTTCACTCTTTATCTCTTCTTTCACGTTTGTTTACAAATTCATTAGCCACGAGTTTTGTCTAAAATAATTTTCATCCACTAAATTTTTTGGTAGCTTCTCAAAGAAGTGGCTGCGTCACCGCAGTACTATTAAGCTAATTTAGAACGGAAAGGTCAGATGACGACGTGAGGGTGCACGGGATAGTGTGGATTCTGCTATAATATGACCATATCTGGTTATTTGTTCTGCGAGCGCCGTTCTGAAGGGACGTCCAAGTTCTGTTGCTAAAGCGGCCCTATTAGTTTTCAAAGGTATGAGTTTCTTGTTTCTATGGAGCACACGCCATTGGCGCGCACAGGACGCTTCTATTCTTCTTCTTGTCAGCACCCAGTCCACTTGCCAGAAATTGTCCACATTCTCCCTAAAAGGAGGGCAGTATTGTCCTACTCATCCTCCAGACAACAAGGGCAAAAATCTATTGCAAATGCCCCTACAAGTATCAATATTTTCATACATTAGCCCTGGGTCGTTGTTTGGGAAAGTCGATGACAAGGGAATTAGTGTATAATTCCCCCTTGATGTCCATGTATTTTACTTGTGTGTTACTGTGAGTACCAAATAACAATGAAAACTGCAAAGCGACTTTTAGTAACATTTCGGTACACAAGCGTTGTT
>BLFN01000345.1:571789-574289 GCA_014634225.1 Acropora yongei
TGAGAAGTGACTTGACATGATCGTTCCATTTTAGGTTCTGATCTAGTTGAACACCAAGTAACTTTGCACACGTGATCCTTTTCAACGATATCTCGCGGCAGGCCACTGGAACTGAACAAACATCAAAATTATGAACTTGTGCCATCTGAGGTGTAGAAATGAGCATCCATTTAGCCTTTGAACAGTTTAGGGCAAGGTTCTGAATAGTCACCTAGTCTCGATAATACTCCATTGAGTTCCACAGAGCATTGTGCTAGCTCAGACACTTTCGAGTGTAAATAAAATGTGGTGTCGTCTGCATATTGATAGCACGGGCAGTCCAACATTCCTTGGAGGTCTGCGACATATAAATTAAACAAGACAGGACCAAGTATGGATCCTCCAAGATGAACAGGAGCCATTTCAGATGATCGATCATCGATTTGTACAAAGTGGCGTCGTTGAGTCAGATGATTATAGACCCACAATAGAAATGTTTTTGAAAAGCCCATGCAGTGGATTTTTCTCAAAAGAGCCTTAAACTATACTGTGTCGAAGGCCTTTAAATAATCTGCACATGCCATCATTGTGCCTTCTCCTCTTTTCATGGCCCGTATTAATTCGTCTCGAATATCTATTAAAACAGTGCAGGTGGAACAGGAGCCATTTCAGATGATCGATCATCGATTTGTACAAACTGGCGTCGTTGAGTCAGATAATTATAGACCCACAACAGAAATGTTTTTGAAAAGCCCATGCGGTGGATTTTTCTCAAAAGAGCCTTAAAATATACTGTCTCGAAGGTCTTTAAATAATCTGCACATACCATCATTGTGACTTCTCCTCTTTTCATGGCTCGTATTAAATCGTCTCGGATACCTATTGAAACAGTGCAGGTGGAATGACCTTGTCGATATCCTGAAATACGTACTCCCAGTAGGGACTGTTCATCAATGTGAGATGCTAACTGTGAGAGTACTAGTCGTTCATAAATCTTTGATAAAGCTGGCAAAATTGAAACCGGCCTAAAGTCACTTTTGTCGATTGGTTGGTCAATTTTCGGGATCGGCGAAACGCGTGCTGTTTTCCAAACGCGAGGGAACATTAAAGCTGCAATACACGTATTGATGATATGCATGAGTGGTCCTGCCAGATGATCCTTACCAAGCTTGATGTATTTGACTGGTATCTGGTCATATCCTGTGGAACTGTCAGAGCGTAGGCGATTTATTTCCTTGAGAACCTCCTCAAACTTCACCTTTCTGAGTGTAAAACCTGTTGGGTGCTCTGGTAATGAATGTAGATAGTCCAGTAGATCGGTAGAATCATCAGGTTCTGAACCCATTATACGTGTTGCAGTTGATACAAAGTATCTGTTCAGTTCATCCGGATTCTCTCTTAATGGCTTGGGAGAAGGATTAAGTATACGATGGATTGCCTTCCACACCTCTTTTGGACGCTTCGAAGACAGGGCTTTGGACAAAAATGATCTCCTTGCTTTATTAATGGAATTTTTAATTTTGTTACGGACCTCCCTAAAGGCATTCCATGGCGCTTCGCTTCCATTCTCATGCGCTCGCCTCCTCAGGTGATCTCTTTCTAATCGGATTTCTAATTATATTGTGAGTAGTTTCCTCATCGTCAGAAGGCTCTGTTAGTTCATGATCTCCCACTATTTCTTCACTGGAACACGTACTGCACGGAAGTATCGAAAGCACATATCCACCACACGTCCAGTCTGGTCCATGTATCACACGCTTTAACCCAGCACACTTCACATGATTCATTCCAAAGCACACATTGCTGGTTACACATTTCTGGTTTTTCCTAATGGTTTTCTCGCATTGTTCACATTTGCGTTTTGGCTGTTTAGACGTTGGACCTGGATTAGTGCCAATATCCCCTCCTCTCAATAATAACTGCTGTGTAGCGCACGAATTGGGATACAATAAGCATCTACTCTTAGATCGCTTGGGCTTCCTGTGGTAGTATCTTAGATTGTTTTGTCCAACAACGAAAGCATAGTCACAAACATCGTAATAGAACGAGTACAAGTTTTTGAGCCCGGAAAAATTGGATCTAGTTGTTTGGTTTCTCAAAACGTCGCTTTTGGAGGCAAAGATTCTCTCTATTAGAGAATAATTTGCACCACTGCACTCGGTATTGTTTGTAACTGTTATCCTAAATGATAATGTAGGGCTCCTTGGATGAATGACTTTAAATAATACACTATTGGAAAAGAGCAAGGGAAGTTACCGGTGTTGTGGCTGTTCTTTGTGAGTGTATGGGCGGGTACAGAGAAGGTGATATGCCTCGCATGTCCCGTTTGCATATCACCTTGCACTTGGTGCAAAACTCGCAAAAACAAAATAATATGACTTCGTGTCGTACAATTTAGGTGTAAGCGCGCTCGTAATTTCAATCTCTTGCAAAATTACTCCCGTACTCCACTCAGCCCTATTACCATCACTCATAATTAATATTATTAGGTTTGTAGTAAAAATTATATAGCAGTACAGTA
>BLFN01000345.1:755100-757600 GCA_014634225.1 Acropora yongei
TAGCCTATTGCACATGCATTTGTAATGTACAGCCAATCAGCTCATCCAGTTTGTTATTTAGGACTTTGACATTTAAGAATAAAGTAATAACTTCTTTGAGAGCACCACACTATCAACAATTTGAATTTGCTTAGATAGTATTTTTTTTTCGATCATTGAACCATCGAGTACATCTAAATTCTGGCCAGTAATGTCCAGGCCTAATGCAGTACCGTAAATGCTCGAATTAGCACCCGAGGCGCTTATTTAATTTTCTTAGGCGAGAGGGGGGCGCTTATTTCGTTTATCAATAATTTTTAGCCTCAAAATAACAATATCTTTATTTCTATTTAAAACCAAACTGCAACATAAAAATTCAAAAACCTTGTAGAAAACTACTTTTTGCGAACTCGAGGGGATGGAAGGGGGGCGCTTATTTAAAGGGGGCGTTTTTATTACAAATTTTGAGCCTTATGAGGGGTGC
This sequence comes from Acropora yongei, assembly GCA_014634225.1. Taxonomy (NCBI): domain Eukaryota; kingdom Metazoa; phylum Cnidaria; class Anthozoa; order Scleractinia; family Acroporidae; genus Acropora; species Acropora yongei. The sequence continues at coordinate 755,564 of BLFN01000345.1, forward strand.
TAATTTGAAGTGGGGCGCTTATTTGAAGCTGGGCACTGATTCAAGTATTTACCGTAATTGATCATGAGCACAACTTAAAGGAACTTGGGGCCAGTGCCCCCAGCTGTGTTACTTTCCCCATGCAGCAAACTTACAAGTTTTCCAGATAAAGAAATAACGACACAGGTAAATGTTACCTCTTGTTTAATGCCAACATTTCAAGAATAACATCACAAGCATCTAAACAATCAACTACATGGCAGAAACATGCCTGCAAATTCAGCCACCTTTTGTTGATGTCTGGCAAACAGCCAGTGACTGAAAATAAATTAAGGCAATTCAACTAAAATTAATATTTTAAATGCTTCATTTGTATGATTACCAACAAATAGTAATAATTATTGAAATATTCTTATCTGCCATGAATATATCATCTTTTACATCCCTTCACCAACCATAAAATAATTATTATTAATAATAATTATTAATATTGTTATTAAAAGCAAAATAAATTACTCACTTCATCCATCTAAATCAAAAATTTCAATGTCATTTCAATGAGCATCTCTGCACACAATATCAACCTAAGTTGATCAAGGAAAATATTGATGTTGAAGAATATTTTACAACATAAATTTATAACGTTTTTGTGCTTTATATACAACACTAAATACTGAAAATAATATTTTGCTTTGCATATTTTCCTCCAAAGTACATGGAAAGTTTTCAAACACTCACTTTAAACTCTTAACATCCAACCATTAACTATTATTATTCACACTTTCTAGACTTGTAAATGCATTTTATAATGCCTCATGCAACAGAGAAGCTGGTCCATAACAGGATGCAGATTTTGCGATACAGTAAGGTGGAATTGGATTTATAGTGTTTATGCTGTCGGTGTTGAGAACTACTTGGGAAAAGAAGTGAAAGAATTTAAATTCAGGGAGATTTTCTGAACTGAGTAGCACACGATTTTAAAATGGCTCGTTTTTGCATCAAGTGCATCTACTAAGCAGTGTTCACAAGAGCATAAAATCAAGGAGGTAGATCAAACATATATGATCAAGACATAATTAATATTTTGTCTGTTTTCTTTTTTTGGCCTTAAAGAATCTTAGATGGGGGATTGCAGGTGAGAGATAACAGGAAGGTGAGATTGACTGATTAACCTGGTAAAAAAATTTGGTTTTTGGAAGCCTTATTGTGGACCCTCAACAGAAGCAATCATCGATGACTGTGCCTTGATGGATGACTTCACTACCAGAAAATTATTTCCATTTATTGTAACCTAATATGCCTAACACTTCCTCTTTTACTGTTTTAACCTGGCTAGAAGCAAAGGATATATAGAGTGCTTGTCAGTGAGATTTCTTTGAATGGTAGGGTAAATAAATACCTCTTACTAACCAAGTCTGAAGGCCGTACTGTAGGTAAATTGGACTGTGTTTTGAAATGTGTTTCAATTTTTTTCGATTCAATTGATGTGCAAAGGCCATGAATCAAGATGGAAAAAAAGGGTGCCATAGCTTACAGTATGGACCAAGAAAACGAGGTTAGTACTAAAGATGTCTATTATATCTAGTGGAAATTTAACTGAGCTGGAAACCATACCACTTAGTCAAGCAATCTGTACTTTAGAATACAGACAGCTAACTCAATCAATCACAGTGCAAGTAAAACCTAAGATATTATTATTATTACAACTAACTTTAGTTACATTTGTGTCGCTAAGTGTACCTGACAAAAATTAAAGGGAGAGTTGCGTCACTTTGTTTTCACAACTAAACACAAAACTTTCTAGACATGTTAATAAAGTTATTATTATTATTATCACACAAAAAGAGGAAACTCGTATTTATACACCTTTTATCCCTTAACATAATCACAACTATTATATACATAAGATAAAGCCACAACAATTTCAGAGGAAGTTGCTAGAAAAATTCTACTTAAGATTCACACAAAAATTCACAAGACTGTTTCGATAAAAGAGAGTTCTTTTGTTCTCTCTGCCTTTTCTTGCCCAAGGATTTATTTTGTATTATCTAATATGTA
>BLFN01000345.1:802600-805100 GCA_014634225.1 Acropora yongei
CAAGTTGAAGATGACGAGGAATGATCCTCGATTTCTTGTTATCGCGGGCTGCATTGCCCGCCAGTTCCAAGATTTCGGCAGACAAGTACTCCAAAACAGCGGCAAGATAAACTGGAGCGCCAGCGCCAACCCGCTCTGCGTAGTTTCCTTTTCGAAGGAGGCGATGAATTCTGCCAACTGGAAACTGCAGGCCTGCACGAGACGAGCGACTCTTCGATTTCGTTCCCTTAGCTTTACCTTTTCCTCTTCCAGACATCTTTACGTTTCTCTCGTTATGTGCTGCTTACACGATATACAATCAAATCTTCCTTGGGTTTTTATAGTAACTGGAAGGATCGAAATGCACCAATCAAACGTCTTCTATTATGTTGCAATTGACCAATCGAAATATATTCTTGTTTTCTCAGAGGTTCGCAATATAATTATGCACGACAATGCAGATTAGAACAACACACTTCGAAAATAATGGCTTCTCTACCGCATTTGACCCGCAACCAAACTCGAGTTGCACCAAGTTAACCTAAAATTCTTTGACAACTTCGACACTTGCTGTTATCATTCTTAGCCATGATGTTGAATACATGGAAACATCGAACGTGGCTTGTAATATTTATTGCTAAATATTTAGTATCTGATCATCCAATTTAATATCTTAAACAATTTTTTTTTCATTTCTACAGTTTCAAATGTCCAAAGAAAGTAAAAAGAGTGAATATTTCATTATTTGCTTAGATTCCTCACACATAATCTTCTACAATTATCAGCGAATCTACTTTGAGTAATCATCCTCTCGCGTTAGAATCCACAAAATTTCAACTATATTAAAACTATCCACAGGCACAGATGCCGACCCAACAGGGGAAGGGTTTTACCCACTTCAGTCCTGGATCTGTGCCTGATTTATCACAAGAAGACATTTGTAGTCTGCGACTAGTCGGCGAGATTAGGAGGACAAACAGGTAGCACCGAAAATTAATTTTCGATCGCGTGCTGCGTGTCGCCTGTGGTCTGTGTATTTCGTCCGCTCTCTATTTTTTGCCAAAATTGGAGACTACTCACAGTCTACAGTGTGTTTGCAAGAAATGTTTCCCCAAGGATTTCTCTCAACCGTTCGGAACAAGTTGAAGACAATAAAAAAGTCTCAAATCCTTCTGGCTGCAAAACACGTCACCAGCCCAAAGAAGAATCGTGCAATCAAGTGGAATGCTATGTTCTCGTCACATTTGTACCTCAGTAAATTCGAATACGGTCTAAAATTGATATTCCTAATTTCAGTATTCTCTATCCAATCTTTCAGTATATCTTAAATAATACTTGGTTAAACTAATGTTGCTTTTCTCCCAGTGATTGATTTTATTGAGGGAGGAAACGCGAGCACCCAGAGATATCCCTTGAGTCAGGTTGAGATCAGATCAACTGAAACTGGGCTGAAACTCAATATATAAGAGCTTTGGAAGTAGAAAAAGAAGACTGATCACATTTAGAATACAAATCAACCAAGCCATTATTACAGTAAGTTAAGCTCCAACCACAATGGAATTTACAATGGTTGGTGGTATTGCAAAAGATATCCATACAGACCAGTGCTGCTCATGTTGTATTTATCACTCAGCTCTTTAAGTAGCAACTAAGAAACCTTCCAAGTCTGGCCAAAAATCTAAATATTTTGTAAGAGCATGTTTTCAACACTTGTGATTCTTAATATAATTTGGACCACTGGCGAGATATTAATGGACTTGAATTCCTTTAAGTTAAGGACCAGTATCCAACAATTACTGATTTTTGTCTTTGTTTACACAGCCTCCCCAATCCAACCCACCGCAAGCAGCTGATACGATAAAATATAGAACCACCTGAAAAACAAAGCGAAGAAAGGATCTGAACTAGTGCTTAGAAGGTCATGGACATAGTAAACAAAAAGACACAAATTCTGGTTTGGGCACAAAATTTCTAGGCGTCAAGTAATAGTAAAAACCTGTGAAGTATATTAAAGAAAATATGAAGAATTTAAATTTGAAATGGCTGATTTGCCTGCATTGCCTTGTCAAAAGGAAATTTAGTTGGGGTTGATAACCACTCAACATAGGTACATTTTGTTGTCAAACAGCAATGTTGAATTCTGAGAATTCATGCTAATTTTGTTCAGTAGACACGACAAATCAAAATTTTTGGGGAAGACCGCAAATTGGCCGCCCCCTTAGGTTTTCTTCAGGGGCCCTGGGCCTCGTTTTGCAGTATATAGATTCAAGTCCACTCGACCTGCTAAGAATGCTGAACTATGATTTTCTATAATTTTGCTTTTCTTCACACAACCCATTTTTCCATTATCACACTACATATCCTGTAGAATGCACTTTCTAATCTCTGATTACTATTAGTACTAAAGTTAATTATTTTCATTGTCACTTGAAACTTACTATTATGACAATGATGATTATTATGGTGATTTTGAAATTTTTCCACCACATGGCTCTAGCCAGGCCTTTACTTGATTTCTTGA
>BLFN01000345.1:854959-857459 GCA_014634225.1 Acropora yongei
GTTTGACAGGTTCCACAGTATGTTGTACCATACCTCTCAATTGCTTCAAATACTAATGTTCTGTCATATAGAATTTTTTTTTGTCAAAATTACAAAAAGATTTCAGTTGTTTTAATTGAAACCTCAGAAGTTGACATTAACATTTATTTTCAGGCAAAACGCCCAACCTTCAAAATCATCACTCCTAACAGACTCTTTCTTCTAGTGTCTTCAAGCATAAGTAAGCAGCAAAACATTTCTATTCAATGTTAAATTTTTAATCTGTTACTTACTTTAAGATGTCTGGTCCAGGCAGGAGTGTCAAAATGTCAGGTTTTGAATCTAATTTTTTAAGTTGCATCAACTTTGAACCAGAAACAAAGTCTTAATGTTGTATGTTTTTATTTGCTTTTGCTGATACAGCTGAAATGAATCTTTGGTCACAGACTCTTATGGAGGCAATTATTATGACCAAGGTGAAGACAATGAAAATGTTGATGATGTTAGATTGTTAGTCCTCTTACAGTATGTGGAATATTAATGATATCTCTCTGCTTTGCCAATCAAAATTTGTATTTATGGGGCTGTTAACTCCTCCTCACAGTCTTGGGGAATAAAGTGGGCAGGCGGCAGCCCAACAAAGTGATGCTGTAATCATTATGAGATAAGGCTCCTCCAGCAGCCACTATGCTGTATATAATATGGTCAGTACTAAAGAAGCATGGTTGTGAAACTCCATTTGGGTTATAAATACTTTAAAATCATTGGAAATGAAAACTAACGCTATTTTGGTATTTTTTACGAGAGCTTTGTTAGTACACTGAAGTGAATAATTATTCTTGTCATGCAGAGCTCAGAATGGCAATGGTGGAATAGGATTGAAACTTGAAAAAATTGGCCACCATTGTCAAGTTTGGAGGCAATTTTTCGTTCCAAAAATCCAGTAAACAGTAAGGCAACTGTGACAGTGCCTCTTTAAAGATGACTCTGTTGATATTTTTTAGAGAGAAAATGAAATCTGGAAGAAGGGTGGAGACATGGCAGATCCTGAAAAGGAGGTGAGACAAATGATGTTCCTTTTATGTGAAAAGAATATGGAGATGAATAAGAAATTATGACATGGCTTCTAATGATTCAAGAGAGAGCAATTCTGCGAAATTGGCCATGAAGTGTTCTCCTAACTAAAATCAACAAGAAGACAAAAACAGTAACCAGACCCCAAGCTAAGACATAACTCAGATGCAAATGCTGAACCTAATGTTACAAACATGTATTTTAGGCATAGACTTAGGTGGGGATTAATCCAAAAAAGTGGGATTTTTTCAACAAATTTTAACAACCAAGATTTTACTTCAAACTATAAGGAAACCATGCACATCTCCAAAGCTCACATACTAAGGAATACAAAAAAATATATTTTATGCCTGCAAAGCTAATAATAGTAATCTAGTCTGATACCAAACAGTTTATTGCACCAACTACTGGGCAGTACCAAGGCTCACTTGAGAACAGGTTTCTCCTGCTAGAATGGACAAAATTGAATGGAATTTATGTCATTTTAAAGAAGACAGATTCCGGGTTGTTGTTTTCAGCATATCATAGTTTTGTGTGCACCTAATTGCTCGCAATCCTGGACATAAATGCATTTTCCCTCCAGCACAGTATGTCTGGCTTGACATTGTTATCTCAGAAAGGCTTATGACGTATGCACGAGGGCTCCAAAGCAGAAACAAGCATGAGTTTAGGGGAGTTTGCTGAGTGCTGGGTTAGGGTGTAGATGTCAATGCAAAGCTACTTCTTTAGGCAATGAATTCTGATCTCAGTGGTGATGATAAAATGGTCACTAGAAAAGATTTTGAATGCACATCCCCTACATTCCAATTTCCAAATCTGACAATATTAATAACGCCAACACACGAGTGTAAGCATACCAATCTTTTTACAGAGGAAATTCAACCTTTGTGAACCAGTTTGATAAAGCATTTGAAAAACAATGCCAATCCATAGCTGTCAACAAAAATTTAATCAACATGGAAATTTTTTATAGGGACTACTCAAGAAACAGGGTCACAATATGGTCGCTGATTGGAAGATGAGGTAAAGACAATAATAATTATTGAATAGTATTTGTTTTAGATCAAGGTGAAGTAAGAGTGAGGTGACTCAAACAGCTGGAACATTTTTCTGCGTTTTCATGCGTAATATTTGGTTGACTTCAGGTTTCCACCCTTGCACCAAGATCATTTTCCTATTCATACCCTTGATATGTTCTTCCTTTTTTATATGCCTTCTTCTATTCAGAAGATTATTACCTGAGCCAATTTTGCTGTTTTTCTGCAATGGTGCTCAGAGCACCTGCAGAAAAACTCTTAGGTCGGCATATCCTTCATGTGAGAATGCCATATATGCGTCCAGGTAGGTAACTACTTGGTGTAGTTAGTCATATAGTGGTCTGGGCTATTATGCGAATACGTACTTAAGCATTCATACGTACCTGGATGTATATATGGCATTCTCACAT
>BLFN01000345.1:862459-866084 GCA_014634225.1 Acropora yongei
ATGTATCTTGACAGGCACCTAATGGCACGAGAAGACAGTTCTGGTCTGGAATGAAGTATGAGCTAACATGGTAAAGAGTCGTGATGCACCCTATAAAAGAGTCTAGGCACATCTTACTTATAATAAATAGGAAAGGTAGTTCACTGAGCATATCTGAGCACGTCCTGTGAAGCCATATCCTTGATAAATTGTAGATTATACATGTCGCTCTACAGTGAACCCTTTCTATTGACTTAAAAAGAACAGAATTATAACGTGAACCACACAAACTAAACCTGTGACCTGTGAAGATGTGTGATGTAAATAGAAGGATTGAAAGGTATAATAATGATGATCATAATAATAATAATAATAATAACAATAATAATAAAATATAGATGCATGTAGTAGCACTTCTCCATCACATATACTCAATGCTTTTCAGAATTTATAATAATCTGGTTTAAAAAGCTGAAATAAAATAGAACCAGACACTATCCAAAATAAGATTACCATTATTAAAAAGTGAGTTTGGATTTAAATGCAGCAATTAATGCTTGGTGTTCCTGTAACTGAAATCTTTTCTATAAAAGTAAATGTGTTGTATAAAATGTGTTGTATAAAAGTAAATGTGTTGTATAAAAGTAAATTTGTTTTGCTAAAAAAAAAAAAACCATGGCCACTGATCCCAGTTTCCAAAACCAGTAATTGGTGCTGTCACTTTTTTTCAGTTTCTTGAACAAGTTCAGAAGAATCCTAGCAATCTCTTTTGCGCTGACTGTGGAATGAAAGGTAAATAAGTCATTGTCTGTCCAAATTTGTATAGGTAATCATATGGTTTTGAGTTCAATTTGGAATTAATTTGCACGAGTGAGTTTTTCAAAAAGCTGAAATTGCACGAGCCGCTTCATAATACAAACATGAAAAAAATTTGCGTGGAAAAAGTGCAAGATGTTTCTTGAAGCCCTTTTTTTCGCATTCAAGAAAAATTTTTTCAGAGTTTCTATGCATAATTTTGGTCATTGCCGTTTACATGAGATCATTGGCCTACAACTTTCTCAATGTCTTTCTGCAAATCATAATCCAGAATCACGATGTGTAATTTATTTTGCACTGGTGTTACACTTTTTGCACCGGTGTTACACTTTTTGCACTAGTGTTACGTTTGAACTGCACTGCTCTCAGCCAATCAGAATCGAGTAATTGAACTGCACTGCTCTCAGCCAATCAGAATCGAGTAATTTTTTCATGTGTATTATTAATACTGAAATACAGTGCTCTCATACAGGATTTTGGTATTCCTTTGCAACCTTTTTATTGCTGAATGTACCTTACGTGATACTATACTGAGCTAACTAGCATAGTGGTGAGAGCACTTGCCTCTGACCAATGTTGCCCAGGTGTGATTACCAGACTTGGTGTCATATGTGGGTTGAGTTTGTTGGTTGTCTACTCTGCTCTAAGAGGTTTTTTTCTGACTACTCCGGTTTACCCCTCTCCTCAAAAACCTACATTTGATGAGATTTAATATGTGTAAGCTGTTAATTGATAGTGTCCCCAATAATGAGTGCTTCAGCGCTGGAGCGACTGGACACTTAAATTAAGTTCCTTTCCTTTCTTTCCTGTATATTGGGACCCTTGTTTTTATTTCGAAAATCTTTGTATCTGGGTTCTCTTTCTTACATTTTACTAGTAAGTTATGATGGGATGTCAAATGTTGATCATTAGAACAGGAACTTCGTTTTATCGACAATCATTATATTGGTGTTTCACTGTAATACACTTTTCCATTAAAATGCAGTTGTGGTAATGATGTGAGTGATTCTATTTTCAGATCCGGTTTGGGCATCGGTCAACTTTTGCGTTTGTGTTTGTGCATTGTGTATTGGTAAGTCATAAACAAGTATCAACTAAGATAAATGCACCTTAACAAAACCATGTTATATGGCTCTTTTGTTCATACAAATATTTATTATCAAGGCTAGTCACATTGCAAGAGTACAATTAAACCTCAATTATCAGGAATCGTTGGGTCTGGGCTGATTGGTGACTAGACAATCAAAAATATGAATATTAATGAGCCAATAACAACAAATTCATCCCCCAGAAACAGAAAAAAAATGGGAGCCCCTCAGAGTTTAGTAAAATGGACCATAGCAAAAAACTATAGTAAGAAAAAATTAAAAAAAAAAATGCACTATAGTAGTTATAGTACATGTGAGCATGAAACACATCCAGATTTCCAATCTCAAGGCATTTCTTCTTTCAGTACTTGATAAATAATGTGAGAATTTCTCTTATTCTGAGGTGTCCACCGAAATCTTGGAGTGCATTGTTCCAGGGCCCGCTCTCTTCTAATGGACGAGAAGATCTGGAATCCCACTCTTGTTGAGGTGGCCTGTTATAATCTTGTTATGGTGATGTCTATTAGCATAAACTCAGTGATCTTGGTGTTTCAAGCAATCTGATTGGTTTGCTATTTTGGAGTAATTACCAAAATTGTTCTTTTCAATCTCTGTGAATGGTGCTAGAATGTTTACCTCGATTTCAAAGATTAGTTATTAATTAAAATGATAAAAATTTTGTGCCAATGAACAGTAATCATTCTTGTTCAGGCCGAGTGGGGTTTGCCCTTATCACCCAGGTCAGACTTCTGGCATACAGAGACCCCTTGCTCAGTTTTTAAATTGTTATTATACATGGTCAAAAAAGAAGTCAAGTTGTTTTTTATTTCTCCTCTCGCAAACACGTTTCAATTAATTGTAGTTCTTTTTACTACACTAGCAACTTTATTGGTACTCACACTTGCCTAATTAACAGCAAAGTTTAAATGAAAGGGATGCAAAAAAGTACTGGCTGCCTGGAATATCTGTAAGGGCTAGTGAAACCAGACAGCCATCGTTCATAGCTTGTTCTTGGTTGGTAACAAGTTTGCCAACCTTCGCCCATCGTCAGTTCCTCGTTTTTCCTAGTTCTCCCATTTGGCATTATGATGGCTTACCTTGTACATGATAGGTCTAGTTTGGAAAATGTGGACTTCTGTTTTAGCCAATCAAATTCTTGATTTTCTTTCTGTTTCTGGTCCTTTTGAGACATGGAATTGTTACTCAGAGGGTAGAGTGCAGTTTCAGATATCTTAATATCTATCCGAGTGTGCCCTTGTTACGGAATTTGGCTCTCGACAGAGAAAAGCACCGACCAGAATCCAAAGTTCATGGGTACAATTCGGTTTTGCTCTGTCCTTGTGTGGGCCAATTTCCATAACTTGGGCTGATGCTCAGATAGACTTTGGGATGAATGGCACTGCAGTTATCCCTTTAATTTAATATTCTATCGATTTCCAGTGCCAAGTCATCAACCTTGTACCCTTTTGAGACATGGCCATTTATATTATTTATTTATTATTCGCATTTGTTTGTCACAGTTGATGATAAAAATTGGAAATGACAAGGCAAACCAGCTCCTTGAGCACAAAATGCCAGAAGATGACAAGATATCTCCATCAGCCGATTCGTACGTATTTTTCTGTAAACTAGCCCCAAAACCGTCATACGCATTTCCACATTATGAAAACTTAGACACAATCTTAGTAGAGAAGACTGTATTTTTGCAGAAATATTTTAGTGCACCAGTATAAAGCATAAAC
>BLFN01000345.1:960299-962799 GCA_014634225.1 Acropora yongei
GACTCCAAGCCCCTTTGAAGCTGCAGATGGAACGAGCTATGGCATCTAAGGTAGAGTAAGGAGAGATCTGCAAAAATAGGAGCTTCATATTTTCCTTGTTATGCAACAAAATATGTTTCTTGATTTTCAAAACTTACCATAAGCCTTGCATCTGGGTGTCATCTTTAATAGTTTATGTCACTAGTACTAAATAAAATTATATTGAATTTATGCACAAAGCCCATTTTTCCTGGTTCCAAGTTTGTGTAAGACAAAGCTTGTCTATTGTAAAGAAACTACTGCAAACCCATTATTATTGTTGTATACCTTTTTGAGAACCAACTTTTAGAATTCAGTGTTGTTGAAAAGCATAAATTTGCAGGATGTAGTCAAGAGGATTTTATCAAAGAATATAGCTGGTAAGTCAAGGGCCGAGTTGGTAAACCCAGGGTTTTCCTTTTCAAATGAAGCAGAAGGTGAATGGCGTTTTGCAGGCAGAGACAATCTGGGCATGCAGCACCCATGTTAGGGCCACAGGAGCGAATTTTCACTGCAAGACTTTGTTTAGTTGCCTGCAACTGAGTTCTTCACTGGTGATGAAAGTTACCCCTTGTTTGTAGTTTAACCCCAGGTTATAAACTTTGATGGCTGTTTGAACAACTGGGACCAGATATTTTGTCTGTTCCAGACATTTTAAAGGATTGATTTGAAAAATAAGTTTTTGCTCTCAGTTGGGAATCTTGTGGACCACAGGATACACAACCAAGTAAACTGATAAACAGATGCTGCAGTTGTTGGAAAATTGCTGTTATTTTTTTCTTTCCATATAGATTCAGAGGCTACCCTGTTTGCCAAGCTCAATGATTGCCCTAGATACTCTCATGGGCACAGATGAATGCATAGGATTTGAAGACTTTTTGAATGGTGTGTTAGATGTTTATTATTGCTACACTTGTTGCTTTGTTTGTAAATCAAGTAGTCAAAATTCAGATGTATATAACCTTTCCTTCAGTGCATAATATTATTTATGGTTTTCAACAGTAATGAAGTTTGATTTCTTAAAAGAATGAGTGACAATGCTCTCACCTTGCGATGGTACAGACACCTTTATTTGAGAGATAACTGAACACATTAGTGATTCATTCATTCAAACACCATTCAGTGTTCATGGTGTGTGTAAATGTCTTTAGTATTTACCAAATCAGTGGATAGCAATTTTCGCGCGTTTTGATTGGCTCCCGTAACTCGGAATATCCATGGCTATTCACTGTTTAGCGAACGGAGAGAAAAATGGCGCGTCGTTTCGCGAAAGTTTCAGAAGAAGAAATTAAAACAGCATTTTTTTATCCATCTGATTTGGTAAATACTAAAACAACTATCCCCCTCAGGGTCGGTGAAGAGCGGTGGATATACCTCGACGCTTCGCGTCTCGGTATATATCCACCACTATTCACCTCCCCTTCGGGGGATAGTTGTATAATATTGGAGATTTAAGTCTCTGCTTTAGCTGATTATGAAACTTCCCTCATTTTTGGTAGTTCATAAACATTGCTGTGTCATAGGTTTGAATTATAAAAAAACGCATAAAAAAAACACCCCTTTCAGCGGCTGGTGCATTGGAGGATAATGCTCGAGGCCGAAAGATTGTGCCAAAATTTTGAGGACAATCTTTCAGCTGAGGACATTATTGTCCGATATACCAGCAAGCCTGAAAGGGGTTTATTTATTTTTTAACCACCCCCCCCATAATTTCTGAAGGCAAAAGCATGCAGATCGTTCCTGCATATTTGTTTGATTTTGTCATGTTTCCCCGTATGGAATTGTCAACCAGGTTTTTATTTATCCGTCACTGGCTCCTGCGAAAAGTCCTTTTTGGTTTTCCTTCCATCAAAACAAAATCAGACGGTTGTCTGATAACCATCGTCCCATTTTTTATCATGTGATAACAACAAAAAATTAATAGTAATGCATTCATTTATATAGAGGATATATACATGACAAAGATAAATGTATTTAATTAGGCATAAACTAAAAATAAAGGAATTAACTAAAAGGAATTCTAAAAAGATGAGGTTTTAAATGCGATTAAACACAGCAACGGAAGGACTTAACTTAATTTGAAAGGGTAAATTGTTCCATAACTTAGGCAATGTTCTCCTTTTCAGGCGGTAACCGGTAAAATTTACTGCCTCAAGCAACAGTTCTTACCGCCTGCGACCTCTTAAAGGACTAAAACTATATAAGTTGTTTTAAAAAATACCGGTCAGGAATTGTCCTTTACCTGCTGAGCTAAAACTAGGGAGAATACTGCTAAGGGGGAACGACTGAGAAGGCTCTATCTCTGTAAGATTTTAGACAAGGAAGGAACCAGGTTATCAATAATTGCCTTTAAGTCAATAGTAGGAAATTAAATGATTCGCTGATCTACGGGAAGCCAGTGCAATGCCTTAAGAATAGGACTTACATGGACTGCCCTATGCTGTTGAGCCACATGCGGTCAGTTTTATCCAATGAGAGCCCA
>BLFN01000345.1:1006337-1008837 GCA_014634225.1 Acropora yongei
ACAATATGATTTAAATTAAATTAAATTAAATTAAATTTGCCGCACCACACCGCGAAGGTCGCGTATAACTTGAACTTTGTATAAGCAACTTTAATTTGTGAGCGTCCTTAAGAGGAATAGTGAGGTGGGGGCGGCAGTTGTAACTTAAATTAATTAATTAACTGTAATTTAAACAACATTTTTGGACCATTTTAAAGCTTTGAAAGAATATCAACCAACTGCAAGTCGGTAAATATTGACGCAACCCGATTCCAAATGCAAAGTTAATGCTTTGTGTAAGACTAATTATAATGTCTCGACTTCCAGAAGTTAGAGAGTTACAAGTAACAGATAACACTAGTTATGGAGTTACACAGGTTATGGAGTTGCAAAAGTTGCGAGGTTACTGCTGAGAAAATAGGCACATTCTACCGAATCTCTTTAAGGCACATTGGATGAATTCGTGTAAAGTGTTCGTAGCGCACTTAACAACGCATTAAATTAGAATAATATAATACATGCAGTTGAAGTGATCACAAATTCATACAGTGACATACTTGATAAACGGTAGAAATCGAAGTATTCCCGAAGATTCAAGCGTCGGGAGAGGGTGGTGAGAGCGCGGTTTCGAAAATCGATAGCACCCTGCCGTTATGTGGCGTCACTTCAAATTTGCCGAGGTAATTAGCAGAGGGTCATCTTTCAAAGAACAGTCCTCGATAATTTAAAGCTTAGCGAGGGAACGTGACGTTCTAAGACCACAAACCAAGACAGAAAGGAGAAACTATATTTAGCAGGAAGTGCTATAAAAGAACTAAACAACCTAGAAGGAACGTTATGTTTGTAAAGTTCGCATGGTTTAAACGATGAGTTAAAATTTTGCCATCTTTACACAAGAAAAGTCATAGACTACGAGAAGTCTGAAATTTAGGCGAAAAACAAGAGAAAGGGCGAAATACATGCCTCGCGTTAGACCCGAAGGACCGACTACTCGCAGTCTAGGAAAATTATGAGCCATCGCTCATATAGAGAATAAGTCAAAAAAAGTTGTCCTTCACTTTTTCATTGCAGTCGTATATTTTTATTCAACGATTACTTTAACCATACGGTATCATAATTAGGACACATTTTATTAATGATTCGAATATGAAACGAAACGCATGCTGTTTAACTATTCGTGGGGGGTACTTTGATTTCTTTGTTTCACTCATAGAGTGGTTTCAGTTACATAAGAAGAAAAAATATTTTCGAGAACCGTCTGAAGCAGCATGTGATCGGCCGTTATCTTTTTTCTTGCAGATACGTGTTATGATATGCCGTCCTCTTCAACATCATTAGTTCAGGTGATAAAAGAAATTTTTCCCGATGGAGACGCTGAGGATTCGAAGAATGTAAGGTAAGACTTGTGTTACTCAGTTTGAGCAATTCTATTCATCCAGCACTTTATGACTACCATGTGTCAGTCGGTCCAAAAATGATGGCCAAAGAAGCCTTTAGTTTCAGAGTTTGTTAATGGTGCTGTGAAAGTCGAAACATAAGGCAAAAAGAATCGAACGAAAATGCAGCAGAGATGAGGAAAGTAGACGCTATTTGATCAAATTGTCAGACGCATTTAACTGTCATTAAAGCGTTGACAAATTTCAATGTCGGCAAGCTACTTTCTTATCCGGTTATGCCCGGTTACTAAGTAATTAGAAACGAGAAGCTTTTCGAGAAGTTTTTCGCAGTCGTCTTTCGGAGTGTCACACAACGCTCCCCGAGTTGCGTGACATCCCGAAAGAAGGTTGCAAAAGAGACTAATTCGTAATGTTTATTTTGAAATTGAATTCGAATTCCATGCGACAGCGATTAATTCTTCAGAGATATGCTGCAAAATACACGACGTCTATTTTATAAGTAAAAGAAACGCATTTAAAATCATGTTTGTAATCGAAGTGTATGTTGTGTTTTTAATCAACGCTCCTTACATACAGTGCTATAAGACTTGGTAGACTTGATGGTAGTTTAGCCGACAAAGAAAAGGATACGATCAGAACTATAATTGCAGAAAAACTCATGTCCTAGAACAGCCTCCTTATTCATCAGGTTGCCCTGCCAAGAAAGATTGCTTCCGGTTTATCATCTCACGCAAAAGGGTTGTTTTGGAGCCCTTGATCTCACGTTTTCACAATCAAAAAAAGGGCAGTCTTTTCGCACATGCAGCCGTCGACGCTAGAAGTATGACGGAAAGACAATGCAAATAACCATCAGAGGGGGTTATGCAAATTCGCTGGCCATTCGAAATCGTGCTCAAAGCTAGAAATACCAATGTACAGTACACATACTTCGTCCTACGCAAAAAGGAAGAATTTCTGGCTATTGACAAAGCAGCCCCAAATTAAATGTTCAAAAAAGAGAGAATCTGGGTTCGAGTCTTACTAACGCACATCTTACGGACATCCTGGACAAACACGAGAGCATAATGACTTCGCAGCTAGTCGAGGCGTAGCCACAAAAACGATCGCAAGAAGGAGTTATACGC
>BLFN01000345.1:1021337-1028837 GCA_014634225.1 Acropora yongei
TTTGTCTTTCAGCTGTTTGACTGTCTTCAGAACCTTGAAACAACAAAGCCAAAACAAATGTCTACTGTCATAATCTAATCTTTCCTTTGCTTGGAAAACATTGGAATTGTAATAAACTTAGCAAAGGTGCTGATTCACTAGAGATTATAAAGCGAGTTTTGAGCAATTCGATTGTTTTCCTTAAATATTCAACAAAACACTCAGTGTCTTTTTGCATCTCTTGATAATTCTCTGAACGAGTTTCTGGTAATTTCGATGACATTCACTGACGTATGGTGGGTGAAGCGTAACTGAAATTCATCGAAATTGCCTGGAACTCGTTCAGAGGATTATTAAGAGACCCATACTGTGAATATCTTTGGTGAATTTTATAACGCTTAAAGGCAATAAATCGATCGCAATGAGACCTGCTTCCGAAGAGGGGCTGAAGTGAACTAAAAACTGGCCCCTTGGATGATAATGTCAGGAATGCACACGGGGTCACTAGGTAGAAATAGGGTTGACTCGGGGTTTCTATCATGACGTGGGTCCGTTATGCATGCAGAGCCTCTTCAAAATTTAAAGTTTCCGGCTTAAAAGAGAAAAATGAAGGCGATTGAATGGCTTATTTTTCTAGAGCTCCAACCTAAAGGGTAGGGATTATGGGACAAACTGCCTTCTCAGCATATGCATGCTGGTGGGAGATTTAACTGATTATGGAAGAAATTGGACGCGGATTCAACTCTAGCGCTGAGCAAGAAAACGTCTACCACATGGAATGGTAGGTGAGCATAACTACAGCATAAGAGGGCCATCTGCCAAACTATATCTAGTAATTTTCTACGAAAAATTCATCATAAGGGTTTATTAACTAACGAATTGAATGTAGGCAAAACTTACATCAGCCGCATCCCCACGAGATTCATAAGTATCAGCAGGAGGAAAGTGAGCCAGACATCTGGGAACAACAAAACACGTTTTCGATTTCTAAACTGATGAAAAGAAAAAAAACCAAGTAGTTTCCAAAGAACCGGCGGAGCTGCTTCAGATGAGGAGTGGTGAACAAAATTTGAGTTTCAACAGGGTCGATATCGACAGCCGGTGCCACGACTGAGGTTTAAAGCTGACACTTTGAGCGTTAGGCGAATTGAAGAATGGAGGGTTTTACGTGACGCGCGTAGAAAGAAATAGAGCAACGCTATTGGTGGGATGTGATCACGCGAATAACAAGAATGAATTTGATGAATAAAAGGTGTTCCTTGATTCCGTAGGGATGAAGGGTGCCTGATTGAAAGATGAAGCTTTGTTCACCGGCTTTCACGGCATTCCGCTAGGTACCCTTAGTAAGAGAAAGACCGCAGATACTTAAATGAGCCAGTCATAAACACTGGAAAATTTACAGAGCGCTGCAGACTCTCAACGCGGTGAAAAGGATGTTTGCGATTAAAAAAGGAGTACTTAGTTTTTCTTCTACTTTGACAGGCTCAATATGCTGGAGATTATTTCGATCCTAACCCTCAGCTCACAGAGATCAATGAAAAAAGAAACAATAATTTAATGCGCACCTTGATCCGTCAATTCCTTCCCACTTGAAAGTGTGAAACTTGAATGCAAAACAATGAAAATGCGTTTCAGCCGACTGAGTAAAGAAGACATGACGCAAATCGCCTCAAGGAACAACTCTGTAGGCAGCAATGGCAATCACTTACCGGGAATTTATTGATTAAACTCCAGCTCAGTTTCATGGTCAAAAAGTATTTCATTCCCACACCACGAATGATCTGGGGAAGCTGGGCCGAGTATCCAAATGTATCCGGCAACCAGAACTGGAGACAAAAGTTAAAAGAAACGGCGGAGAGTGTATAGTTTACGCCTGCGGACAACAAAGTGATGATTTTTCAACGCAGAAGTCGTTGCAGTTAACGGAAGCATAGACCGCTGCCTGTTCTGTTCAAGTCAAAAATCGCGTTTTTTCCCACAATCGCTTTCACTTCGGAGGACTTAACTTCATCTTTCAAGTCAGCAGTTACAGAGAAAAACATTCCTAAACAAATACTTCTAAAAACAGACTTGAGTCGAAGCGGGATCCAACCCATGTGGGTGCACTGCGCAATTCGTCAACACTACCAAAGCTTGCTCCAAGATCTAGATGCCTTAACAACGACTTCGATGGCCGAGACGCAAGGTCAAGGGTTCTAATCCGTGTAATCCCGCATTTGCCCTTTTTTGGACGCTTCTTTGCACAAATGTTGAAGTAGCGTCTATCGACCACGCTTTTGAGCCAAGAAAAGCAATTCAAACAACAAACTCGCAAAAATTCATTCAGATTATCGTGCTTTTTTATTCTAAAGTCTCTTGCTTAGAGAAAAAATCTGCCACACACCTCTTCACAAACTTTTCCAAATTCTTTCTGAAAAAAGTTTTGCCCAACCAGAAATTGGCGAATGAAGGACTCGCCATTGGGTATATTTCCATCCTTGAATTAAAAGGAACACAAAAAATAAAAATTGAACATCAACAGGCGACTTGAGTGTTGCCCCCCTTCACCGATCAGAAGAGACCTCCTTACCATTTCCACCCAGGTCCCACCAACTGGTATAAATTGGCCCTTTTCAGCAAACACCTTGACTTCTTCAAACAACACTGGGTAATGAAGCTTAACCCACTCAAGTTGCTGAGCCTGGGAATGAAACAGACGCATTGCATGATTTAAAAGTGACTGCTACTCTGACGTAATGAGATTCCTGACAAATTGTGTAGACGTCTGTAACCAGAACTCCCATCGAACGATTGTAAATGAAGTTTTTTGGAAAATATAAAAGTTTACAAGAGGCCTGAAACTACTAGTGAAATTGAAATTAAAGATCCAAACTTTCGCTGAGTTTACGGCCGATCTACGGCATCGTCAATCCATGATGACGCCGTTGATAGGCGAAAGCTTGGAGTAGTTCTTTTAAGTCAATTGTACAAGTAGTTTTAGACCTCATTGACGCAGAGAAAACTTATGTAAACTCCGTGTTTTCTTGTACCTAAAACAGTCGTATTGACACATTGTTTTCCACAGGGTTTTCAGTTATTTTCTTGGAGTCGCAAACACGATATTTTCGTAAGTTTTCAAACTTTAATTAAACATCACATTCGAAGGGAACTTGCAATGGAACATAAATTCTAATGAAGTGTTTTTCCTTGACGTTTTTTATTGAAATCCGATGTGGATGAACTCGGGATTTGCTCAACGGTTTTTGTTTATGGTTAAGAGTATTACAATTCTTACATTGACGCAATATTGTGCCATGGTGGGTCTACGGGGATGGCAGCTGGTTCAATTGCCCATTTGTCGTCTTGGCGGTTATTTCGTTTTCTTTTTTTTTAACTTACATCCTTATTTCCGGTAAATGAACCAATTTTGTTTGATTGTTACGGGTGACAAGTAGTCTGGTTCCTCACACGGCCGCAACTTCGTGTCCAAAGCGAAGAGGGAGGTGCTGGGAACGAGGTTGATATGGGTGGTCGGCGAAGCTCATTTCCCTTTCGTAAACGGTCGATGCTATTTTAACGGTCGATGCCATCATTAGTAACCACGCCTTTAGTTACGAAAGACGTAAAATGTTCCCAGGATTTAGTTACAAAAGGCAAAAAATACGTTTTCGAATACAGTTAGAAAGCCCATGTTGAATTGTCGTTAAAATTTACGAAAAGGAATAGTGATTAAGGTTAAAGGTTAGCTTTTATTTAGGGTTAGGGTTTTGGCTACAATAGTAAAATTACTCGAATGTCTTGCAGCGAATCCTCGGTGGTCTAGTGGTAAGGCAAGTAGATTAGTGTACAAACGGTCAGGGTCCGAGGTCTGGTTTGACCTCAAGTATCGACCTTCTTTCTTTTTGTCAGAAACACTCTCAATAACAAGTCAAAAATTTTCTAAGTGTCGTAAAAATGGCATCGACCGTTTACGGAACGGAAATTTGCGCCGGCGACGTAACTTCCAGCCAAAAGAAAGAATAATCTGTCTTTGTTCCACGAATGTTCTTTTGTTAATATTTTAAAAATATATTTCTAGACAAACCTACAAAAACGAGAACTGCGATCATATGATTCAACCTCGTTCCTAACGTGAACAGTCCCTGAGATCTAGCTTGGGTAAGATAGCAAACAAAATACACCAACGAACCTGAGAACAAACAAACTTAAAGTTTGGATATTTTTCCATTAATCTGACTGCTGTGGCAAAACTACGACCACACTTTCTCACGGTCTCAGCGACTGGCCACAACCACGCTATGTAAAACAAAACAGAAAGTCAGCACAAAACCGTCTCACTTCGCCATGGAACAACAATGCACATAAACCCAAAGGGAAAGTGTGGAATTTTCTTCTCAGCATTATAACGTACGCTACACAAGAAGAAACATCGTACCCACCACAGTCGATATGGCAGTTTCCAACCGCGTGGACTTGGTGCTGAGAGTCTCCATTTCTTTGCTTTAGGAATCCCAAAGCGACCTCGTGGGCTCTAAGAACGCAGATTATTAAAAAAACTCGTCGGTGCATTTCAAGTCTAATGGCAATGTCAACGTTTTCCAAACTTTCCCTAAAGAAAGTAGACTGTCTCTACTTTCGGCACACGATAAGGAGGCGGGGCAGTACACGCTCGCGCGCGAAAAACTCAGAGGACACGCGTGCCCTTCGATCTTCTTGCGCGCATGCACTCTATGATCGTTGTCAAATCCCTGCCGAGGAAGCGCTGGCCCTTCCTTTGAGTAAAGATAAAGTCGTCATCTGTGTGTGCAAGATATAGAGATAAAACTAGTAACAGGTTGACTGTTTGATGAATTAACTGAAGGAACACGTCATGTTGGTGGTCCTAAACTTGGACATGAAGATACGTGTGTTGAAAATGTCCTCTGAAATGTAGTGATGCACTTGATCAATGGAAATCAAAGCTAGAGAGTCGAACAGAATGGAGATAACTAATTCGTCAAACCTGTGATAAAGTGAACGACAAGAGAGTGAATGCATACGAAACTGATGCAGACGGGACAAGTGCAGAAGGAAAAAGAACGTATTAGATACAATTTTATAATCCCTATGCTATACGATGTACTATGATGAGGCCCAGAAGGCCGAAACAGTACTGTCTGCAGTTAGTTATATATATATACATATATATATATATATATATATATATATATATATATATATATATATATATATATGTACTATTTCTATGTTTTCCGTGTTTTATATCCGGGATAAAAACTCATAAAAATAAAAAAAAATATTTTAGCAAAGAATTGCGTCTTGGTTTACCTCTGGAATGCTGTTCTGTCTGACAAATCCTGGCAAGCATTGACAATATCATTTGCAGTGTAAAGAGCTTGAAACGCTCTGGGGTTCTCTTGACACAGATTCTGTCGAAAGAAAACTTACATTATTATTATCTTTACGAATGGCCTTGCACTACTATTTTTTTTATTAAAGGTTCCGTCTATTTTCGTGAAGAAAATTCTCGTGAAGAAAGGGCGTAAACGAAGGCCTGAATTTGAAGGACCTTTCAAAATCTTACAAAGAAATCAAGTACTTTTCAAGAACTTGACCAAATTCAAGGACTTTTCAAGACGACTGCTAAAATTCAAGGACTTTTCAAGACTGTGGGAACCTATCACAAGAGTCGACTGTTCAGCACAGTCACAAAATTAATGCGTCTCTTTTGGAACTGCACCGTTGCTACGAAAAAAAACCACACAATCAAGCACCCTACCCACCTAACCCTTCAAAAGGGAATAAAGTATTAATCAACGATTGCATTTTGAAATATCAAATCGCAAAACAAGAAGAAGAAAGGTAACTCAAAGAGAGGCAAGGGAAAGTGTCTGCTTTAGTTAGTAGCGTCACTTTATGCCGTACCTTGGCCAAATCTATGATAACAGTGAGATCCATCAACACCTGATAACATGCAGCATCAAACACTGCTACTTCAGCCATAGTGAGCGTGTACTCCCGCGCGGGGTCTGGTGCGTTTATCAGGCCATCTTTTCCCGCACCAAACATTCCATTAGCCGCCATTTCCACGTACAAGGTGTATCTAAATAAATGGACACAATCAGTTTCATTCAGTCGCCATTTTTTTTTCTTTTTTAACTTTATCTCTTTTAACTTAGCGGCCAATTACATCACACTTACCCAATCTGCATCCTACTTAAATGATTTATAAGTATTTCAGTCGGTTTTTAATATGTTGAAGAACAAGATTTTTCTTATACAATCTCCTTCCCAATGAGGTCTAAAAGCAAGTCCCTCTGCCTATTGGAAACCAACGGTGACTGAGGAAAACAACTGGCTGCTGTGCCCTAACCCTAAACCCTGATCTCTTACCTCTGCGATTGCATTTAATATGAGTGTCAGTAAATTTGTCCGTGTGCCCCAACAAAGGGCTGGGAATCCCCAGGATTCACTTGCACACCCCGGCGCCCGTCTGGGTTTTCCCGCGTTGGCTCGATTGCGTTGCCATTGGCTCAGGTAATAGCGTGTGACTAGTTTTTTGCTACGAGTTCAAGTGCACAAAAACGTAAATGCGATATCGTTCTGTTATACCTGCCTGGAGTAGCATCATTTGAAAGAACGTAATCGGTTCTCTGTTGATGACCATCGCCACCTGTTAAACCCTGAGGAAAACGACACTAAAGTTCCATAAACAATGAATATCTACACGAAAATTGCTATTTTGTATTTTGTTCCGACAAAATGTGAAATTTATAAATGATATACAACGTTGTAACAGGGTTGCCACTCATCATAAGTTAACAATTCCCTGACTTTTCACTGACCTTTAAACAGTTTTCATTGACCTTTTAAAAACGAAACAATCCACGTTTACATGTAGCTTTAGCTTCTTTTGCAAGCCATCGATATTGTTATCTTCAGTTTCAATCTCTTTCCGCTTTTTACAGGATTTTGAGCACAAAGCATTTGATTCACTAACAAATCCATTCTGTTTTTTTCTCAGCCTCGGTGGCAAGGGCAACGGCTTCTTTAGCAAGTTCCTGACCACAGTTTGTGTTCAGGCGTCGAGTGTCAAATTGATCAGTTTCCGTGCTTTGCAGCGTGCATGTAGTCTTTTTCAGAAGGAAATGTCTTCGTGCAGAAAACTTATTCGCTATAAACCGGAAAACGGAATTCCCTGACTTTTCACTGACTTTGCCAATATCAAAGATTTTCCCTGACTTTTTAAAAAATTCCCTGAATTTTCCCTGACCGACTGGCAACCCTGTGTAAGAAAGCTAATCAAACCCCACCAATTGCAAGGCACGCTTTGTCTTCAACAAAATAGCTGCCACACAGGAGAAGGGTAGGTTTTGCACAACTGGTTTAGATGAAGCATAAACTTTTAATGAAGTACAAAATTGTTTACCTGTCTTGGTTTTCCATCTTGCCACACCTACACAATAAAACCAGACGACAGGACATTGGAGAAGTTAGAGGCAAATTAAAGGATTGAAAAGCAGTTATGAGCAAATAAAGATC
>BLFN01000345.1:1043368-1045868 GCA_014634225.1 Acropora yongei
TCTAATGGAATAGGCCATTTATGAAAATTAGTTTTCATTTCCATGTGAATGGAAGCTAATTTCATATGAAAAGATGAGCACCAGAACTCGCTTTGAAAAAGAGGCCAAAGGTAATTCGGAAATGGCCTATTGAACGACTGTGGAAATGAAGTCGCGTATGCGCGCGACAGCCGCGCTCAGAACCAAAGGCAGCGTAAGAAGTAATTTGACCTGGCATAAATATTGCTTGTGTCATACATCGACCCACTGGCCAGATCAATGTCCGCAGTTTGCCGTAATGGGCGTAGATGAGAGAATCAAGACCGCCAAAGCGAATCACGTTTGTTTCGGGTGTTTAAAGAGGGTTGGCATGCAGAGAGCACTGATTCGAAAACTGCTGTCGTAAGCAACGCGATGCCAAGACAGAGAGAAGAGAACAGTGCCAATCATGACTTCCATCATCCGCTTTTGCATAGGAGTAATGATATCAGAGTAGGAATAGTCGCATTCACGGGAAATTAAGGAGCATTTCTGCCTCTAATTTCAGCTAACTCTTGTGGCTATAAAGGAGTCTACAAACGTGGCAATATTCTGCTCGATACCGGAGCGCAAATCAGTTTGTTTCGCAACGACACAGATGAAATGTTAGGGCTTAAAGGGAAGGATAACTAAAGTTGGAAGTGAAAAGAAAATAATAAAAATGAAGGAGTATCGAGTCATAGTGAACGCTTTGGACGACACGCGGATATTCAATGGTAGTTATTGGAATCTCCAATATTGGCGATGATATCACAGCACTTCAAACATCGAAGCTCGCTGATTTCCTTTGCGTACCAGAAGAAAAGATCCATAGAGGAAAAGGGCAGATTGACATACGGACTGGTATAGATCGTGCTCCTATTTATATGGGTCAAATGAAGCAAGTTTGACAAATCATCGCTAGAAAGACGCCCTATAGGGTGGATAGTGTTTGGAGGTTCCACACACACGTTTCCGGCAAGCAGTCGAATACTCTTTCGTAAGCACTCAACGCCAGTTGACCTAACAGACTTCTGGACAACAGAAACCATGGTAGTTGAAGGGAAACCATATGTGTGTGACATCAATGAGCTGAGTCAAGTGGAAAGAGAGGAGGCTGAAGTGAGCGCAGTGAATCATTCCATACCCGAGGAAAAGGTATCCGAACCATCTTCCCGACAAAAAGTCGCTGCCATTAAAACGATTAGAGGCAACAGAGGGCCACCTGAAGTCCAGTCCAGATCAACGCGATTGCTATGATAAGCAAATGAGACAATTGCTTGAACTTCTGAAGAAAGCTGTCGTATGAGGATCTGGAGTCCAGTCCACTACATTCCACTACCTGCAGTTTTGAGACTGGAAAACAAAAGTATACCCGTACGAATACTGTTCAACTCTTCGTCTGTTTTTCAAGGTCACAAGCTCAATGACAACTGGATGAGAGGTCCAAACCTACTGAGCAGTTTATTTGTGCTGCCAAGGTGTAGAGAAAAGGAAGTTGCTTTTCTCGGAGACATCTCCAAGACGTATTATTGAATATTGATTCCAGTTCAAAATCAGCATGTCCACCGATTTTTATGGCGAAATTTAGAAACTCATCGAGAACCTAATGTTTACGTCAAAACAGTGCTCACCTTTGGCGATAAGCCTGATCCACCAATGGCACAAACCGCTATAAAGAAAACCGCTTAAGAAAACAAGTCCGGCTATCCAGGAGCAGCAGAGGTTCTCCAGAAGAACACATACATGGACGACGTTCGTGACTCTGTCAGCAAAGTCACTGAAGCAAAATAAATGGCTAGGAATCTTGATGTTATTCTTAAGACAGGTGGCTTCAATTTCAAAAAAATCACTTGACGACCATATGCAGATTGAGAAACCAGAAGAAATGACGGTATTCAGAGGAAGTGCTGAAGAGAAGGTCCTTGGAATGGCATGGAATAACCAAGCGGACACACTCACGTTCAGCGTTGACTCTGATGCGATAGGTCACGTGATTGGACGCGGACAGCTTACATCCAATAGGGTTTTACTCAAATCAAGTCGCTCAGGTTTGTGATCCCCTTGGTCTCGCTGCCGCTTTCCTTATCAGAGCAAAGATCGGATTACAAGAACTAGGGAAAGCCCGAGTTGATTGTCACGAAGAGGCCCCACCAGCTGCTCGTGAAAAGTGGAAAGATTTGTTTAACGCGTGCTGATGTAGAAGAGCCTCCTATGCTGTGCATAATTTAATTACTGCCGTTCCTCGTGCTGCGTTTCAAATTCTACCGTCAAAGTTGTACCGATGTAGGTATCAACGAGTTAAGTAAGACGCTCAATTAATTGCAACTTCGACAATTTTGTAAGTTCAAGAGCTATCATCTTAACACGGCCTGAATACTTACTAAGGGACAAAGAAATTCATTCAACTCCAGCACGCTTTGTAAATAGTCCACTGGTTCCCTCTTGCCAGTTAGGGTTCTTAACAATGTTTCTGTTAAGTTTCAATTGTTTCTTTCAGATT
>BLFN01000345.1:1050868-1055868 GCA_014634225.1 Acropora yongei
ATGCATATGGATACAGCTAGTTTTTGCTTAGACTGAACGGGAATTAACGGGACACGTCTTGAAGATTGTCAAATTAAGCATGCATATAATTAATCGGAAAATCCGAGCATTCTATACGCGAGCCAATGGATTACTACTTCAATACTCTGCCATTGGGTGCTTGCGACTCGTAGCGGGGCGAGACCATTAATTAAACCATGCCAAGTGACAGAAAAAATTACTAGCGCAAAATCTACCAAATATATCTGCATGCATGAATCTTACGGGCTTGAAATCTCAGTACTGTCGCCTCGAATGACTAACTTTGCCTTTTCTCAGTCTTTTTTTGTTCTTCAAGTTTTCTCTCTTGGTTTTTATTAACTTTTGGGTTGGAAATGTAAGAGCATTTAGTTAAGACTTCGTAATTAATGAATCCGGAACAATTTAGATCAAATTCTTGGAGCGATCGGCTAAAAATAATCAAAACACTGAAATTCGTTTTCCGTTTCCGCAAATGGTAAATTAAGAGAGCATAATAATCAGCTAAGATTCATTGTAGAGCCCCCGTAAATGGCGTATAATAACCCACGCCCAAATTAACGTCCCAATTCCAAAAAAAACTTCCTTTGAAGCGCACACTTTGTATTAGACTCTCCCCTCTTACAGACACCTTCTCCTCTGTTCAAGAATCTTCTCAAAACAATGCAAGGCAACACTCCGTTAAAATCAACAATTACTTGTGGCGAGAAAAACAGACAATAAAGACCTTAGAGTCCCCTCCTAATTACTATACTCCTCAACTGTAACCCTAAAGTTATATGTATCTGGATACAGCTAGTTTTTGCTTTTACTTAACGGGACTTAACGGGACACGCCTTGACGATTATCAAAATTGAGCACACATCTAGTCACGTTTATTTCTGAGCCTATTAAAGTGTACAATTCTTCGAATTTTGTCTCGAAGCCGGAAACTCAGAAAATTCGAGCATTCTATACCCTAGCCAACGATTACTACTTCCAAGGCGCTGAACTCGTAGTGGGGCGAGAATTATTTACTCTGCCTTTTCTCAGTCTCTTTTTTGTTCTTTAAGTTTTCTCTCTTGGGTTTTGTTAACTTTTGTGTTGGAAATGTAAAAGCATTTAGTTAAGACTACGTAATTAATGTATGCTAAAAATAATGAAAATATTCCTTTTCCGTTTCCGCGAATGTTCAATTACAAAACTTCCTTTGAAGCACATAATTTGTATTAAACTTTACCTTGAAACAGCCGGACGCCTTCTCCCAAGGCCACTTCAAGAATCGCCTCAACTTGAAACAATGCAAGGAAACATTCCTGGTAAACTCAGCGTGATAATGTAATGACAGACTGTGGGCTTGATGCTAATGAATTTTATTAGGCTTTGTTTATTTTGTTGATTGGCCTTGATTCGTCTTGATCAGTTTTGCTTTGCTTTCCGAAGATGTTGCCATTTATCCGCAAGCCTAGATGTTTCGAGGGTGATCTTGAAACCGGATAGAAAATCACCTCAAGTTCAGATTACATAATCTACACGTAATCATCGGAACACATGCTGCTTTTCTTAGAACTTGAAGACGGTTCTGAAATCGATCTGTGTTAAAATTAAAAATCAATTTGCCAAAAGTGCAATGTAATTTGTATTTAAATCTGAGAGCCTTCAGAGTCACTGGCACGAATGGATTTCATTTAAAGGCAATTTTCTTGGAGTTCTTGCAATTTTTGTTTTCCAATGTATATTTAGAACCATCTTTGTTAGGCAATTGACTTGGAATGGATTAGCCATTTTCTTTTTAGCATATTTTTTAATCATGTAGTTTGTTTTCTTAAGGTTTATGGACAATCTATATCACACCCTTCCTTCATTTTGAGAAGCTTTTGGTTAATTAAAGTGTCCAGCTGGATGGCAATAGACGATTACGCAAAAATAGTAGAGTCGTCAAGAAAAATCCTAAAGCAAAGTTTTTGAGAGCAGTTACTAATACCATTGATGTAAATGAAGAATAGCAAGGGCTCCAGTGATCTACCCTGTGGAACACCAGAAACCATAGTTTGCCTAGATTATTCTTTGCCATCTAGCTATATAGAGAGACGTACGGTTGTCTGTTTGTCAGGTAATTTGCAAACCACTGCAGAGGTAGTTTTCTGATTCCATGCATTTCAATTTTCTAGAAAGACAGGTTAAAAGGTTATTGTCAATCCTAACAACGCTGACAACGCGTTTTTTGTTTCATTGATAAAATGGGCATTACCGCCTGATGACAGTTAAAACACATTCCGTTCAATCATGATTTGAACTTTGATTTCTTTCACTGATTTTGATTGACAGAATTGTATAGGTGTTTAAGATCATAGACTTTTTCAGCCATCCGTGAGTTGTAGTCGGGAACGTGGAGAAACTATCGGGAAGAATACTTGTTGATAACCAGTATCATCCGTTTTTTTTAAACGATTTTTTTTAAACGAATTTTTTTTAAACGATTTTTTTAAAATAGAGACTAGTGAGCGGCATACAGCAACTGATCTTGTCAACTTTGTTTATTATCCGACCGGTTTCGTCTGATCAAACAGACTTCATCTGGGATTCTAACAAGATGTGTAAAGGGAACTAGTTTTATACCTAAACCTATGGTATAAGAGCACGTTCCAGAAAGAGTGTGAACAGCAAAACACTCACAAGAAATACGCGCAGCATATCATAACGCGAATCCTCAGGGGCACCCAACGACAATTTTCGGAAAATATCTGTTCGGAAGACGATTTGAGATCTAGAATTTTCGAAATTTTTGTTGTTAAATTTCGTGCTTGACTGCATGTCCTCGGATTTTCGAACATATAAAAAATGGTATAAATGCCCATTTTTAGATGATTTTTACTCTAGAAAAGCTCACCAAGAATTTTCGGGGGCCTTTTTCTGGCTAAAATTTTCGAAAAGGTGATTTTTGATCCCTATAATTTTCGGATCACTAGACTTTCAGCTAGGAAATCCGAACAGATGAAAAATTTCTAGGGGACAAAAATATGCCTATATCTACGTTTAAATGCTAAAATACATTCAAAAATGCTATGTTGCAGGGGTTTTGAACTATTTTCTCGTTGGGTGCCCCTGAATCCTGCGTAGAAAAGCTGTAGAGTTTAATTTAATTTTGGGGCTCATGATTTAACGTTAAATCGTGAACCCCAAAATTAATTAACTTATTACGCAATGTTTATTTTATAGACCTTCGTTGATTTCGTTGATATTCAAATGCTGAAAGACTCAATAAGATAAATTTCGTTTCAGTCACTGCTCAAGAATTCATTTGCGGGTAAACAATTAAAATATTCGAAGGTCAAACCGATACAAGAGTCCCAGCAAACTGAACATAGATATGATCATTTAGACAGAAAAAACCGAAGTGACTATTGTCCTTACTGTATCGGGGTTGGAAGTTGAATAATGAATAACGGGATCAAATAAAAAACGAACAATGAATATTTGGATTTGGAAAATCAGGATTATGAATAATGAATTATGAAAAATTAACAAGAACTAATAGGAATAACTAGAAGAACTAGAAATGAATAATATTGCAAGAAACACCCAAAGAATAGTGAATAACCGAGGTCCAATCATTCATCTTCCACCCCCGATTACTGTAAGTTGCAAACGTCTGGCAACTTCGCACTATTTCTCTCCAAATTCACTTCGATCTAACATATCATGCTTTTTGGATATACTCTGTCAGTAAATGTTCCGCTTGAACCATTGCGCAACCTACTATCGACTTATATACATTGTAATGCTAGAATTATTTTAAGGAAGTGACGCAATTGAGTAATAACCTTCCTTTTTGTTTCATTCTACGTCACTGCAATGTCGCCAAAACTGCAATGTCACTGCAACGTCGGTTACAAAAAAATATTCACTGTGATCATTTTCATACAATATTTTCATCGCTCTCTCTCTCTCAAACTATAGCAGCAAATCTTCTTGGCTTGAAGTATCAAACAAACTTGTTAAGACTTACGTACAGACTGCATCTATCCAAAACAAAAGATATTGTCTCCTACAACAACTCATTTTACGTGACAGTATTATCACTCACCGCTATTAACAACGCATCAATGGCTACAGGAATTTTTCTATTTTTGGGTCCCACGACAGAAAAAGTTTTTTTATTTCATTTTTTTTATTTTTTCTACGATTTTGAAACATAAGCGTTTTTCAACAACGTCTTGTACCAATACGATAACGATGCTGCACAGTGTTTCGCACTTTACTATCCGTGCATGAACGGAAACGTACACACGGAGATCATGAAAACAAAATAATATCTCACTGTGATTCCGAGAGGAAGTATTAAACCCAGTTTCTATGACAAACACAAAGAAAGAAAACTCGTAAAAGAAAGGCCGGTTTCAGTCCCCGAGGACTGACAAGCGGTCATGTATTCAGGCTTGTGAAAAATCAAGTCAATCAGTCATGGCCGGGTGCAAAGTGACCGATATAACCAACGCAGATGCTTTGAATTAAAATGTTCCACTTTATTATGAAGGCCTCTTGTGTTTGGTTGCCGCTCTATTACCTTTATTTTCAGTCCTGAGATGATTTGTTTTCACGACTCGGCATCTAGCAAGTGAAACCGGAGTGAAACAGTGAGAAGTCGCATCACAGTCCTCTTGACTGAAATTGACAACGTAATGGACTTTGCATTGGTCAAATTGATATCCTCTAATGGCTTGTACAAACGGCATTTCACACACTTTCTTTTGTATACAGTAATTTGGAACTAATCACAACTCATTTTCTCCACACACGTGAAAGTCAATCAAGAGTGTAGCAGATGGAGACATCATATATGTCATCAGTTCTCATTTTCCCACTGAAAAGATTAGATTGGGGTAATGAATCTGAGTTACAAAGAAAAGAAGCTGATGGATGTCTGCTACAGTTTTTCATTCCTGCAATAACAACAACAACAACAAGAGATTGGCCTTCTTGGGGTTGCCACGCTTACTTCG
>BLFN01000345.1:1123489-1125989 GCA_014634225.1 Acropora yongei
CCCACGGGCATTAATTTTGCTTTTCTTGTTCCATCTATTAATTATGTGATTGCATTTGGTAATTAAGTAGCTAGAATCATTGTACTCATTAATCTTATTTCAGAATAAAACTGCTATTATACGATTGCGAGTTATTCTTCGGTTTGGATTCTTCGTTTTCTATTGGAACAATGTGTACCGCTTCTTTTGTTTTTTAATATATATTTTCCAGATTTGAAAGCATTAGAAGCATCAACAAAACTCACCTGCACAGATAAATAAAGATAAATAAATAAAAAATATATACATCACAAAAACTTTTCCAGCGCGTATCCGGAAAGATCGCTTCAAAACGGTAATCATTTTTTTGTATACTGTATTGATTGTACATACTTAACTTGTGTTTCATGTTAGCAATCGGCCTGTTGAATCAAGTTTCGATAAAAGAACAGTATGCCGGAGATGGTTTTAAAGCATGATTGGCTGCAATTATAAGAGAGGACGTCTAAGAAGTCTCAGAGATGTGAGACGTCTTGGACGACTAGTATATATAAATACGGGAAGTAAGGTTGACGCATTAAACGTCAGACGAATTAAACATCTCAAGATAGGTGCGTCTAAACGACGCTCTTAACAGACGACTTAGTCGTCTCAGACGTCTAAGCCGTCTAGTATAAAGACGAGTCACATTTAACTAGGACGCACTTAGCAATGAAGGGTACACATCCTCAAATCCGAGTATCTTTTGAAGAAAAGCAATCCAAGTATGTGATCTCTCAATTTCAAACAAGACGATCTCTTGATATAGTATTTGATCACCTAGGCCTCGACTTACCGATTCATTCATACCCCAGGGATACATGTCGGAAGTCCACCGGTTCTCGTCCCTGCGATTCTACGCGATCATTTTCTTGCATGCTTTAGCTGGTTACGTCGCCCTAAAATGCAAGATAGGTATAGCTGAACCGCAATCCAAATCAATCCTAATCGACTTGAAATGATGATTTATGCCACCTTTATCTATTGCATGGCGAAGATTGATTTAGGTTCTTTTATCCCAAATTCGTTTTTTTTCATATGATACTTGCAGCCTAAACCCTTGACTTCCGTTTGATTAATGTACAGAGCCTCGCTTGTCCCTGGCACCTTCCCCGTGCTTTATTAAATTTTCTTGCACTTAATCCTTTCCAAAATGGCACTGCATTTTTAGGCTTTGACTTGGGTTGTGATCAATGGCTCGGTCCTCGGTTGACTCCTGGTCACAGTCTCCTCTATCCTTCTCCCCTCGCGTTGGGTTCTATGCCAGTATCATCTTAAACTTTTCACGCAATCAATTCAGTTTCATTTTTTTTCGAGTTTAAAAAATATCAAGGAGGCGCGAACGTAGCAAAACTAGTTAGGTTAGACCAAGTGTGTTATGCAAAAATTTGGTAACAAACGACTTCATAAGGGTCCAGTTACCACCATAAGAAGATTACAAAGCAGTCATTGCAAGAGTTAGCCCTTCGTTAGAGCTAATGCTTGAGATGCCAGCTTTGGTATTTTTCTATGGTATTAATTTTATCCTCATCAACTCGTTTGATACCAATTCTACATATACCGACGCGGCACTCCAAGTATTCAAGTGATCACTCCAGTATTATAGAGTAGGTTTCAATAATTAATTTTTCAAACCTTGAAATCCCGATTAATTGGCTAAAAAAGACGTCATAAACAACTGAAACACATGAAGCAAGAAAATGCTTGATCTTCAAGCACTAAGTAAATTGATTCTCATGAAGTTCCTATTGCCAAGAGCGAAGTACGTATACAATAACTTCACGAAACGCAAGGTCTCGACTGTATCGCGCAATTCTCAATGGATCACTCATTTAAACATAACAAACCTTAAGCATGTGTAAAAACTGAAACACTGAAACTCCCAAAGACATATATTTCTCTAGTAACGGGAGAAATTGGTCATTGCTTACCGCGGGCGAAGATGACAGCGCAGCTTATAGACGGTCTCCAAAGGCAGGGCAGGAGGAGCTTAATATGTAGGACGACACTCAATACATTGTTTGGGAGAAAGCGTCAGTGTCTCAGTATAACTCTAGAAAGAAAAAAATATAATTCAAAGCTACCCTTGCCTAATAATGACTTTTATTGCTTCCTTGTAGTTGTTATATTCATGTCTCTAAGTTTCAAGGGCACGCAAAAATTCGGTTAACCTGCTGGAATAGATACTTTACCAGTGAAAAGTACCATGAATTCTTCAAGCAATTATCATGGCCCCTACATGTATCAATACAATAAGTGAAAGGTTGAACTTATCTGGAAATCTCTCCAGCAGAGCGTTCTAGCACAGTGTATCAACTAAAAGAGCGTGTAGGCGGATAACATTTGTAAAAATCAGTCATGCAGTTGTCTTTGCTAATTAGTAAAACTAAAATACCAATTTATCTTAGTTAATGGGAGGAGTTTTTCACAGTGTCTTTGAGATAGATGAAAGATTCATTCACAGTCATATGATTACCTTGTT
>BLFN01000345.1:1179385-1181885 GCA_014634225.1 Acropora yongei
CCACCACTGAAATTAATGTGGCAACCCCATCAAGACGACCACAGAGCCCCCAGAAATGAAGAGAGGCACGAAGCGAGCCCATGACTGACCTTCAGGCCTTGCGAGAGACGATTCAATTTAGGAATACAAATTAAATAAACGAGAAGCAAAGTAAGCTAGATGAACATACGTGAAAAAAGCGAGGAATAAGTAGCAAAACGAAGGAGGAAAGGCCACATTGACCAACCAGAAAGCGAGTCAGCAGCCCACAACTGACCTGAAAACGCCCTCCCGTTATTCAACTGACAATGCAACACTACGCAATGGAGACCGATAAAGTAAATCAGCAGCCCATGACTGACCTGAAGCGCCCTAGGGCTTGAGAGGACTATTTAGCAGCCCATGACTGGCCCAAATAGCCCTCACGCCTATAGCGCCAACCTATTCGATACAATTTGCCTTAAAAATAGGTGTGAGAAAAGTACACGCCAGAACCTTGAAAGGACAATTACCGAGAGAACAAAGCCTAAGTGTAATTAGCATGCAGGGCAACGGGTCTAATATAAACTTTAAACGCATCGGAGTGCCACCGACCAAGAGCACAAATTTGAGCGTCAGAATAACCCTGGTCAGCCGAAAAAGACAAGCGGCCCCAATGCGAAAGCGATGGCTCTTATAACGGGAAGTGTCGAGTCCGCAGAAACATCGGCGGAGCTCAGAATTGAAGTAACGGGTAGTGATAAGGCTACCGTCAAAAGTGCGGATAACATAAATGATGAATTAAACCAGATTCAGGGGGATCCTTTTTGGAAACAATGCGTAAGGGAGAGCAACGAAAGTAAGGAAAGGGAGGTGAATGGAACGGTCCAGCAATTCTGCCGGCGGCGCTCTCTTTCTCCAATTTAGCAGAAACGACTTGGGGCTGGGTAAGGGCGCTTTTCAAATTCGAAGATTCTAGGGAGCGTTTAAACAAATGAATAATGTAATAGCACAAGATCAAAGGCTCGGTAAAATATAGCACAACAGATAAAATGGCACAAAATAACCGAATTATAGGCCAAAACGCAATTAACCCCTCAATTCGGAGGACACTGAAAAAGGCGTAATAAACGAAGAATTGCCCCTCGGAGACTCTTATATAATTTGTATTGACCCACTCCATTCAAGTGTACGCCATCTGGGGCATAAAAAGTAGCCCTTGCCTTACAAAAACCTCTAAGACCCCCAAAAATGTTGTTGTGTCTTGGTCGTTTCCAGTTTGTTAGCTATTGTTTTGGCTGGCTCCAAATCATTTTCATTTCTGGGTTGTTCTTTGGTTCGGATTGTTTCTTCGACTACACCAGGCTCTGTGTCACTAGCGCTTGGTTTTTCCCACAATAAAAGTGTACCCGACTTGTTTTCGACACTTCAAGCAAGATCTCAACAGCAAGCTGAAATTCTCATCCACTTGTTGAAGAAATTCGCCCTAGTAAATGACATCAGCGGCGTATTGTATTAGTCGACCCTATGTGGATATTTTCTCCACGAATATGGGAAGAACTTCAGTTCTATGGTAGCCGCGCATGCGCCAACAAAACAGTACCTCTTTAATTTTCGACCCAAACTGACAATTTTGCAAAGGTTATAGCCTTTGAATAGTCGCCAGTTTTAGCCATTTTTAAAAAGCTGTCACTTTTCCAATATTAGCTCCTTTTTGGAGCCGTCTTTTGCACAGAACAACTCTAGTGTGCTTCTAGAGTCGTTTTTCGCATGTTTTGTATATTTTAATCTTCGACCTAAACCGACCATTTTCCAAAGGCTATAGCCTTTGCATAGTGGCCAATTTTAGCCATTTTCGAAAAGCTGTCATTTTTCTAATATTAGCCAAAAATGGAAAAAAAATTGGCTGCTATCCAAAGGCTATCGTCTTTACAAAATGGTCAGTTTGGGTAAAAAATTAAATTTCACAAAACATGCGAAAAACTGCTCTACAATCACATTAGAGTTGTTGTGTGCAAAAAACGGCTTCAAAAAATACCTCATATTCGAAAAATAACAGCTTTGTAAAATGGCCAATATTGGCCACTATACAAAGGCTAAAGCCTTTGCAAAACGGTCAGTTTGGATCAAAAATTAAAATTTATAAAAAAAAAATTAAAAAACGACTCTACAATCGCACTAGAGTTGCTCTGAGTAGCTAATATTCCAAAAATGACAGCCTTTCAAAAGCGGCCAAAAATTAGCCACTTTGTAAAGGCTAAAAACGACGCAACAATCACACTATAGTAGTTGTGTCCAAAAAAAGGTCCTGACTTTTTCAGGCTTCTATACGTAGTTGCTTATTAAATTGTGATCACAACGCCGAGGACCATAGTTTACTTGATTTCACATCCGCACTTCTCTATATGAAACATTTCATATATCACTTGAAATGACAGCTTTTCGAAAATGGCCAAAATTAGCCACTATACAAAGGCTACAGCCTTTGCAAAATGGCCATTTTGGGTCGAAAATTAAAAATGCACAAAAACATGCGAAAAAC
>BLFN01000345.1:1255734-1258234 GCA_014634225.1 Acropora yongei
CGTTTTCGCGGCTTCATTGTACCATTTATCGCTCAAAAAAAGGGGCGTTCTTGAATTTTGTGGAACATGTATGCGTATGGCAAGGGGGGGAGGGCTGCAGCCCCCCTCCCAAAAAAAAGATTTAGGCTTCTTAGATTTTATCGGTAGCAATGGAAATTTGGGCAAAGCGAATTCTTAAAGAAGTTTGATTGTATGTATGCGTGTTGTTGTTGTTGTTTTGTTTTTGAAGAGACGTTTTCTATTTTAAACTGAGACCAGCGTGGTAAGGCCAGTTAATGGTTGCCTAGCACATGACGAGTTTCTTGCTATTTTTAAAAGAGATCATAGCCTGATGTACATGTACATTTGCAATTGTGCCGTTATTGTTGGGCACTGTATTACACTGCACTACGTGGTTTGTGTGGGGTATTTCCAGTCTTGAATTGATTTTAGCATAACTCTTCAGAATTATATCATTTTCTGCAGAATGATCATTTAGTGGGTTGCGCAAGTTGAAAACTTACCTCCGCAACACCATGGGGCAATAAAGTGTCAGTAACATCGCACTTATTAACAAAGGGAATATGCCAACTCTGTAGTCAACAATGATATAGATGTAGTCAACAATGATAATAGATTTGGCCGTCGAAATGGTGGAAACAGCTATTTCATTTAACGTGTTTTATGAGCTCGCATGCAAAAATGTTTTCTCTTCATATGTAGGCCTATGTTATATGACCCTCGTTTTTTTTCGACTGCTTCGTAAAAATTTGGGTAACTTGCAAAAATGTTTGGACCGCCGCCCCTGGCAAAAAATTGCCCGTACGCCTGTGGCGCCAAGAGCTACTCAGTGGTGTATTCGACAATCTTGGGCCAAGTGCGTCGACTTGAAAAAGGAGTCTGTTACTGATTATTTGCACGGTGTGCGTACTCGTTGCACTGGGTTAAATTTGCCAAGGTTCCAGTCAAATAGATGTAGAAGTTAAAGCAGAGTCAAACAAGCGCATTCCCTCGGTATCGGACGCCATCTGTTTCTGCTACCATTCAAGTCAATAGTTGCAGAATTCTATTTTGTTTGCGATAATAACACAAGATCAGTTAGCCTATGGCCAGCCAATTTCAGCAATATTCAATAA
The DNA here is from genome assembly GCA_014634225.1 of Acropora yongei. Classification (NCBI taxonomy): domain Eukaryota; kingdom Metazoa; phylum Cnidaria; class Anthozoa; order Scleractinia; family Acroporidae; genus Acropora; species Acropora yongei. The sequence goes on from BLFN01000345.1 coordinate 1,256,850, forward strand.
ACAGATATTTCAATTCAGGGAGTCTATTTTAGTTCAATTCAACGCATAAATTTATGTTTCATATACTCTTTTTTGGTTCAACTTCGATTCCGATTTTGCATTCGACACTTTTTGCATTTGTTATCCTGCAAAGCGATTGCAGCGGTTCAGCCCCTTTTTTTTTTAATTCGAGAGCACAATTTGCGTTCAACACTTCTTACTTCGTTCAACGCGATTTAATTCCGTTCAACGAGTTATTGCAGAGCGGTTGACCGTTGTTGTAGAGTTCATAGGCCGCCATTTTGAAAAATAACAAGCAGTTGTCAGCACATATGAATCGCTCATCTCTTTCGAAGTTGCCATCTTGCCTCGTGGAAGCGTCAGAGCTTGTGAAAAAGATTTAAGACGATGGCACTGCCAGATATCTGACCCATTCCGGCCTGAAACTTCAAATTCTAATGGAAACCGAGTGTTTTCAGCATTGCAAAGAGCGGAGTCATCACCAGACTCATCATAATCAAGTGCATCTAGTCTTGGCAACCAGTTGAATAAGCGTAAACGCTTACGAGCTACCAGTACAGCAAATGAACAAGAGCAGAGGAAGAAAGCTAAAAAGGAAGACTTAAATTAAATGGCGTTGAAAGAAATAAAATGTGTTGAACGCAGAATGTGCTCTTGAAATAAAAGGAAAAAGGTCGAACCGAAACAATCGCATTAATGGATAACAAAGTCTATTCAATCCAAAAAGTGTTGAAGGTTCAGTTGAACCTAAATCTGTTCATCTTTCCTTCCGTTCATTACTACTTAATTCAGTGACGTTCAAAACTGGGACAATGTCTACTTTAACTCTGCCGTTGATTGAAATTTATGACTCTGTTTTATGATATTTACCGATGAATGGTAAGAGAGGTCTGAGGCCTCAGTTTTGCTCTAAAGTTTTGCATCGGCCTCGCAATCGAGCTCTTGTAAATAGATTGTAACAATATAATTATAGGTATAACTAGAAATAACCAACGGTTAGGAAGTCTGGGCTAGAGCATTTTTGAGTCGAGCGATTTTCATTAAAACTTCCGTTGAGCCTTGAAATAAGTCGATCATCGCGTTGGGCATAAAAAGATCTGTATGTCTTATGGCTAAATCCACTGCTAGTAATACACTATTGGCACTTTGGTATCCAGTGATACTATTGTTGCACATGTCGAGTCCCCTTGCCAAATTTGAGTGTTTACGTGATGGAAATTATCTCTAAAACCACAAATTTACTCTAAAAAACTTATAAACTAAATACTAGCAACATACATAAAAAACTAGAAGCTGAACAATTAAAAATACAACAAAGAGTTGCTCTTAATAACATTAGTAAAAGGGACGGTCTTATCATTTTTCTTAAATGGCAAACTGATACG
>BLFN01000345.1:1434233-1436733 GCA_014634225.1 Acropora yongei
AAGTAATTAATCAACAATGCAAGATAAATTATCTGGAAAGTCATAGCAGATTGAAAGCTATCTTAAATTTTTGAAAATTTAAGGTAGCTCTTCATCTGCCCCCACATTTTCTTTTAACTTGGAAGAGTTTAATCTCAGGCTCCTGATTACTTTCCAGCGATGAAAAAAAAAAAAAATTAAGACATATTAACATCAGTTATTGTTTTTGGAGGGCTTTACAATGGTTATACTTAACTATTACGTTACAAATGATGAGTGTGTCTTGTTGAGCAGTGATAGTAATGTAGTAGAAATGTTTCTATTCATCTTCCATTCATCTAAAGATGCTACACAAAGCTGTACAGAAAATTTTTTATGCAATTTTCATTTTGTGACATTGAAGACCAATAATTTTAATGTATACTTGAAGGTTAACATGCTCATGTTACTGTGTAAACTCGTACTGAATGTTCTGCAATTAATAAACTGTGTAAACTCGTACTGAATGTTCTGCAGCTTTCATACTTGGAGGCCCAGTATCACCCTTGATGCCTCTCAGATTTGTTCCTTGTGGGATTTTCCCTGTTCAAAGATATAACCACGACAACGTTGTGCGGTAGCTCTGTTCTCATCGAGGGCCAAACGTAAGCTCTCACAAAATGCCGATCACCGTCAATCGCCGTCCAGCAAATCGTGTACGAAACCCGAATTCACGTATTTCCTTCCATTTTTCAAAGGCTAATCGGTTATATGTCCTAGTCCGTCTTCGATGTCTTGAGTGTCGTCAATATTTTGAATCGACTCCAACGCGCAGTAATCCACGTGGCCATAGTTAAAGAGGGAAGGAATGTTGTGCGATGGAAAAACACGCCAACCGCTCGATGGAGTAATCGGAACAGCACTTACACTGCATTTTCCCTGTACATTCGAACGTTCTTTTAGTATCTTTGCCAACTATTCCCATTATCGATTCTCGGATTCTTGCCAAGCCAACTATTCCATTATCGATGCTCGGATCAAGAGTATGGTGATTCCCACTGTTTACACAGTCTCTCACTCGTTTTACAAGGTCATCGCGTTTGTCGCTCAATTTTAATCTTCTGCACTTCAACCACCGTTTCAGGTGCTCAACAGTGTATTCTTCTAGTTATCTCTCGAATATAGGGCCAGGAACGCCGTCTTCGTCGGTTTAAACTGTAAAAGATTGAATTGAAGTGCTCGCAATTCCTCTAATTAGCCTTGCGATTCTCCAGATGTGGATTTTGTTTGTCTGAGTCACTACGGGGGTTTAAAATTTCATGACGTCATTAGTGCAAAGCGCTCTTACAAAAGTAAATATTCCCAAACATTCTTTTTATTCCTCTTGAATCTGCATGACTTTCGTAGATTTTTTTGGTTGGCATGTTGCGCAATGGCATGTTGCAATAGCATTTTGCGCAATGGAGTCTAAATTCTGTAATTTGTCTAAACGCATAATTCTTATAATTGTCGCTCTTTTTCATGTAACAATAGCTATCCGGAAATCTCACACGTGGAAATTCGTTCTTTTCATCCAAAGAGAAGACAACACGAGGTGATGGCTCTCCTCTTGGAATTAATTAGAGAAGTCAGACGTACACGAGCTATACTGCTGCCTAGACGCGCGGCAGGGGTGTATCCAAGACTATAAAGTTGGTTTGAAAAGATGTACCAAAATCCGACCTTGTTCGATTTATGGAAAAATGACTACCGCGTTTCAAAGGAGACATTAATTTGATCATACATACTAGCTAGTTGGACCAGATCTCCGAAGACAGAGCACTGGCTTCCGTAGCGTGGTTCTTTTGACTAAACGTGTTGCCGCATTGCATTATCGAGGCTAGTTGAGATCAACTCATGATAAACCATGCTTTTCAGGTCGATTTACCAAAGGCTTAAATTATCCAATGAGATTTCAAATATCACCCTTTTGGTTCAGTTTAATTATAACTTGGAAATATAAACGATGGCTCGTATCTATGTTAGAACATCCTTACATTCTGCGATATCATCATGACTTACTGGTTGCACGTGTCGATATTTTGTTGTTGAATAGTTAATTAGATTGTACTTTGTGGTAACCCTAAGGATTTACTGGTACGTGCTACGTGCCGAGCGGTTCCTGTTTAGTTGATCGTGTCTAGTATTTTTAGTATTTTTAAGTATCACGTCTAGTGCTATTTTTCCAAAATCCAACGTCCAATCGATAGAGAACACGTGTGCACCACCTTGTTATAAATACGCATGTGAAAGTAGTAGACGTGAGAAACAGTTAGATTTAGGAGGAGAAAGAGTAACAGTTAAGAGTTGTTAGAGGTAGAGTGGAACTTGAAATACAATCAATTATGAGCTGCACAGTGCCTTCCTCCCGCCATTTATAGCGGGCCACTCTACAAACACTGGTGGAGAATCCGGGTAATTCTTGATCCGGGTAAAGCCAGAAACGCCGTCGGAGAGTCGAACCTTACATGATGAAGGATACCTAACGCGCTACTACTTTGAA
>BLFN01000345.1:1446733-1449822 GCA_014634225.1 Acropora yongei
AGCGTTTTCCTCAAACAACCAATTGTGACAATTGAAATCACGAGAGAAGCGGAGAACACTACAAAATAAATCTTATCCTTTTTTGAATGCAAGGCATTTTATAAATCATGTCTTTGATTAATGATAGCTGCATGGCAACGGGTAAGAAGGATGAACTGAAAAGAACAAGTTTTAGAGTTCTAGGTGTCTGAAATCATTTCAGTTGTTCATTCACCCGTTGCCATGCAAAATTTATACACATTTCACGCACAGGTTCCAGTGTACAACGTCCTTCCATCCTTATCTCATCAACGGAACAATGCACACATTTTTTGCGAATTCGATATCACGCGCTGTCATGTTTTGCAAACGTTTTCGTCATATGCATTGTCCTTATTCCTGATCTTTGCCGTTGTCCCTGGTACTGAATAGCAGTTTTTTAATTGGGCTAATGGTTTGAACGTAGATTTGATGTCGAAACGAGGCTGTCAAATATCAAATCCACAGGAGAACAGAAACATCACGTATTGAGTTATCAATATGTATGACTGAACAGTTCTAAAAGGAAGTTAATGCTGGGAAGGTAATGAATGAAATTCCTACATTGCGGATGTCGAGGAAGTTAGGGAGAGCAAGGAAAGGAAAAAGGGAAATGGGGGAAGGAAAAAGGGGAATGCAAAATGAAATGGAACTATTTGTTTCACTACCATCACGGGTATTTGAGCAGTTCTCACCAATATAAGTTGTCTGTGTTTCAATCAACATTTCAGTCGTTTGATTTGTTTGCCTTAGTCTTCAATTTATTTGATTCATTAGCTGACCAACAAGTTTGATTTGGTAGATACTAAACGGTAACGTATTAGCATTTGGTATAGTTCGTTGTTCAAAAGCTTCAGTCTGATATATGGCGTCTCCATCTTTCAGTAGCGGGAACTTAAGTAAGGCCGACGTCGACGACAGTGAACGCACAACCTGAAAATGCAACTTTGCGTTTCCATAATCATTCCTTGATTGATTGAGGGTCTTTTCGGTTGCAAAATATGTGTTAAAGCAGGCAATGAAGTATTCAAGGGATTTTTATTCAGTTGTCACAAACAGGAAACCGCAACAGCGCACGCCTTTTTCAAAGTTAATTGAGTAGATCAGTCTTTTAATGGTTTCCTGCTGACAGTCGCACTGAAATGGTCAGAGTTTTTACCGCTTACCTGTTGCCCGGATGTATGTATGCTGAATTCAAGGACATTAAAAAAAAAAAAAAAACAAAACAAAACTCCCAATAGAAGTAAGTGAACCAAAAATTTATATTGAACCGTTTAATTTAGGTTTGGTTTAAGAAGTACGTGGGTTCGCTCACGTCCAGTTTTGGGCTCTTATGGGAATTAAGTTCGCTTTCTTAGTTCCATCTATTAATTATCTGATTGCATTTAGTAAGTAGAAGCTTTGTACCCATTAATTTGACTTCAGACCGAATACGATTGCGAGTTATTCCTTGGTTTGGATTTTTCGTTTTCTATCGGAACAAGGTATACCGCTTCTTTTGTATTTTAATATATATTTTCCAGACCTTAAAGCATTACAAGCATCAACAAAACCCTCTTTCACAGATTAATGGATAAATAAATAAATAAATAAATAATAAATACATTACAAAAACTTTTCCAGCGCATATCGAAAGATCGCTTCAAAACGGTAATCATTTTTTTGTATGCTGTACTTGCCTGTGTTTCACATTAGCAATCAAGTTCCGATAAAAAAAAAAACCGTATGCCGGAGATGATTCGGGCAGTAATAGATATAATATTGCTTTTCATTGATGATAATATGATTAATCAACAAAGAAGCCTCCTTCCGTTTCTACATGCCAAATTATAGTGGATCTAAGACGCAGAGTGCTTCAATTTTGTTATTACCTCTTCACCGATGCAACGAATGAAGTCACTCCAGAAAGTTGTGATATTAGGACATATTACAAATAAGTGTTCGAGGGATTCTTCCACAGTTACCCAAAAGGAGCATGATTAAGTTTTCTTGGTTTGCATTAGAGGAGTAGGGTGTTTTATAATAGTCCATTTACTGTCGCAGAATCTGAAAATGATCGTTTATGATTGTACCATTTAAGCGTTTTAATTTTGTTATTGTCCTTTTTACACGATTTCTTCTTTCACGGTTAAATAAGCAACGAGTGCTGTGGTCGCCACTCTTACGCCACCTCAGAATTGCTCGCTTTGTTTTATGTTGCACAGTCTTTTGTAAACAGTCTTACAGCGTGGATTTCACAATCCTCTTGGAATGAAAAAAATGCATGACTTCTCTTTGGAATAGAATGGTTTCACGCTGGGGCAAAATTAATTATTAGATCAATTTGATCGCTTCTTCTGACCCTTTGTCGTTTGACAGGAAATCTCAGGTCATGTTCAATTAATAATCGAAAGCTGCAAACAAACTGCATTCGGTTTGTTTCGTGCCATGGGCCCAGAGCACACAATCATCCACATTGCTTTGAGAGTGTTGCGTGCATTTGGTCAGTCCGCTCAACAAATGTTAGATGTTGCGTTGAAATTTTATGAGCGTCTGGCCAGGCCATAAGAAAAAAAAAACAACAACAACAAAGATTTACACTGCTCCGATGGCACACTATAGACCCAGAAATAATTCCTGATAAAACCAAATAGTAATGCGCCGATCAAATCAAAACTTCAGCTTCACCCACCCGGGCAAACCTCGGGCATTTGACCGTTTGAAGATTGGATCGTTCAAATTCCAGGCCCCTCGAGCCAAAGTGGTGTTCAAATGCCCTCCCCCATAGTCGGATTTGACTGTCAAATGCCCCTCGTAGAGAACAATCGTCGTCGGTTGCTGTCGGCTGTAAATTCGCGGTACGCCGAGACATTAATTCAACATGGAAAGCACTGATCTAAACAAAAAAGACTGGATCGAGCTTCTATTGTTTAGAAAGTGAAGCCAAAGAAAGTTAGCGGCAGTCATCTTGTTGGGACCACCTTTAGACTCTATCGTACATGCATATGTTAGCATTGAGAAGAAAATAATTTGGATGCTACGCGCGAACGACATGCTATTCCACTAAATAGTGAAGAAGGTACAATTTTCTT
>BLFN01000345.1:1464789-1467289 GCA_014634225.1 Acropora yongei
CCCGGATTAATGTATGCTGTATTCAAGAACATTTAAAAATAAACTCGCGGTAGAAGTGACCGAAAATTATGATACGGAACCGTTTAATTTAAGTTTGTTGTAAGAAATACGTGAAGCCATTTTTTTGCAGAAAACAACCCTAGTGTAATTTTAGAGTCTCTTTTTGCATGTCTTTGTGGATTTTAGTTCTCGACCCAAAGTGACCATTTTGCAAAGACTATAGCCTTTGCATAGTGGCCAATTTTGGCCATTTTCGAAAACCTGTCATTTTTCGAATATTTGCTACTTAGGAGAACTCTAGTGTTATAGTAGAGTCGTTTCTCGCATGTTTTTGTGCATTTTAATTTTCGACGCATGCAAACTGACCACTTTGCAAGGAATATAGTCTTTGCTTTGTGACCAGTTTTGGCCCTTTTCAAAAAGCTGTCATTTTTCGAATATTCACTGCTTTTTAGAGCCGTTTTTTTGCACAGAACATTTTTACTGTGATAGTACTGTCGTTTGTCGCATGTTTTTGGCGAATTTAATTTTCAACCCAAACTGACCATTTTGCAAAGTCTATACCCTTTGCATAGTGGCCAATTTTGGCCATTTTCAAAAAGCTGTCATTTTTGGAATATTAGCGATTTTTCGGAGCCGTTTTTTTGCACAGAGCAACTCTAGTGTGACAGTACAGTCGCTTTTCGCATGTTTTTGTGAATTTTAGTTTTAGACCCAAATTGACCATTTTGCATTTCAGCCATTTTCGAAAAGCTGTCATTTTTTTTAAATTTTAGCTTTTTTTGGAGCCGTTTTTTGCACAGAACAGCTTTAGTGTGATTGCAGAGTCGTTTTTCTATTCTGTGAATACTAATTTTGGACCCAAAATGACCATTTGGCAAAGGCTATAGCCTTTGCATCGTGGCTTTTTTAAGCCATTTTCGAAAAGCTGTCATTTTTTTTTAATTTTAGCTTTCTTTTTGGAGCCGTTCTTTTGCACAGAACAGCATTAGTGTGATTGTAGAGTCGCTTTTCTTATGTTCTGTGAATAGTAATTTTCGACCCAAAATGACCATTTGGCAAAGGCCGGGCTATAGCCTTTGCATAGTGGTCAATTTTGGCCATTTTCGAAAGGCTGTCATTTTCCCAATATTAGCTATTTTTTGGAGCTGTATATTTTGCAGTAAACAACTCGAGTGTGATTGTAGAGTCGTTTTTCGCATGTTTTTGTGCATTTTAATTTTCGACCCAGACTGACCATTTTGCAAAGGCTATAGCCTTTGCATAGTGGCCAATTTTGGCCATTTTCGAAAAGCTGTAATTTTTCCAATATTAGCTATTTTGGAGCCATTTTTTGCTTAGCACAACTCTTGTGTGATTACAGACTCGTTCTTCGCTAGGTTTTGTGAATTTCAACTTTTGACCCAAACTGACCATTTTGCAAAGGCTATAGTCTTTTTATAGTGGCCAGTTCTAGCCATTTCGTGAAGCTGTCATTTCCCCAATCTTAGCTATTTTTTGAAGGCTTTTTTTGCTGAGAACAACTCTAGTGTGATTGTAGAGTCGTCTCACCACGCTCTCGCAGCCGCCAGACATTTCCAAGGGGAACTTGTTGGGTTTTTTAGGGAGGGCGGTTTTGTGGTGGATGCCGCGTTGCCCATGTTTGCTCACCCCCCTGCCAATCAGTCCGGTAACCCCCGTAAGGGTGGACAGGCTTGATTTTCTCTTAGATGGTTACCACCAAGATTACAAAGGCTTTTTGATTGATGGCTTTACCTTCGGTTCTCGTTTGTCTTTCATGGGCGATGAACGCTCCCTAGAAAAATCGAATTTGAAAGGTGCCCTTGCCCAGCCCCAAGTCGTTTCTCCTAAATTGGAGAAAGAGGGCGCCGTCGGCAGAATTGCTGGACCGTTCCATTCACCTCCTTTTCCTTACTTTCGTCGCTCTCCCTTAGGCAATGTACCCAAAAAGGATCCCGGGCGTGGGCGTTTTTCACCCGCTTTCACGCAACATATTTTGATTCCACTTATTCCTCGCTTTCCTTGATTTCTGACACATTAACCCTTTTTGTTTCCTACCTGCATGCGAGTCAACTTGCTCTCACAACCGTGACATCGTATCTCTCGGCTACTACTTACGTTCACAAACTACAGGGTCTCCCTGATCTTACCAAAACCTTTGTCATTCACAAATTGCTGACTGCGGTCAATCGCTCACGGTCCGCTGATATTCGGCTACCAATTACGCGTTCGATCCTTCACCAAGTGCTCGGCTCTCTATAACATACCAACTCTTCGGCCTCTCAGCGCACTAGCTTTCAGCCAAATTTCTCTTAGCTTTTTATGGCTTTTATCGTGTCGGGGAGTTCACGACCAAGGACCGGGCTTCTTTTTCAAACGTGCTCCACTATAGCAATGTGAATTCCACTGACATTTGCGGCGTCAAAATTACCCTTACTCGTTTCAAACATAATACAAATAATCGGCGTCACGACATCCTAATTGATCGCGAAGATTCCCT
>BLFN01000345.1:1472289-1474789 GCA_014634225.1 Acropora yongei
CTCCACCTTCCATCCAACAAAATAGTTAAAGGAGGCTTTAAACCTGATAGAATGCGTTAAATACTTCTTTGGTGAGTAGACATGTCGTCATTCGTAAGAAATTTCCTTCCAGCTTAGACACCGTGTACGTTTTTTTTTTTGTATTATTTTTTTTGGAAAGTTCCTTTATTTCCCTGTAGGTTAAGTTAATTTCTGCCTCCAGAATAACTTCATGTGTTGTTCAATGGTCATCTACCCTGTCAGCCTCACAACTGAACGGATTGTAGGCGCCAGAATTTGGATTTATTTGTGATTTTGCTTGGTGCCTCGTGTTAGTTTCGCGTCATTAGTTTCCTTTGTTTTGTGGCCTTTTGTATATGTTATGCTCATTTGCATACTCTATAAGTTCGGTTCGCGAGTAATTTATTTTGAGTAGCGTTTTGGGGTTCTGTCAATGTCTCTGGTTTTGTAACAGCTTTTCGGTTCGTCTTTGGTTCGTCACATTCGTCTTGTAAGTTTCTTTGATTATTTCGCTTTATATGTGTTTCCGCATTCTTCATTTTCGGTCGTTGTTAGTTTTTTTTTTTTTATGTTCATTCCCGTGTATGTAATTTTGCTATTTTCAGTTACCGTGTTTCAATCTACCTTTGGATGAAATACATTTCTATGGTTCTGAGGATCTGAAATCAGTTAAAAGCGTGTGCGACACTACGGATGGTTGCTCAATTTTCGTCGCATTCTCTACCATCTCTGAAAGAGGTCGTCTTCATTTTCTTTGGTGCTGGACCCCGCTGTTCAAAAGTAATTTGTCTTTATTGCGCTAAAAAAATGTTTGAACACTTGGCTTTCTACCCATTCCTAAAACGTTTAATCGAGCTTATTAAAAGTTGTACGTAGGTAATTCCAATGCAGTCGACAACAAGGGAGAGCATTCAAAGCAAAGCACCAATATAATGCGTAAACATCCCAATGGAAAGAGGTCTTCTTTTAGTTGGCGCAATCATCTAACTATATAGTGACATTAAAAGGTGTAAAATTGACTTTTTAAGGCTCGTTCGATCAGTGATTCGATGTGTCACCCGTTTCACGTGAATCAAAATCGGTTAAACTCTCTTCTTAAAACCTGGAAATTGGCGTACGACTCCAGCGATTATAGCATTTACGAATATCGGTTCTTACCTTAGAAGAGAAGCCGAATCCATCGCTTGCACTCGCTGTTGTCTTTTGTAGAGCTCGGAAAAGCGACGAAGGAACAAGTGTTGCCTATCGACATATGCATGGTTACAGGTGGGTGCAGAACAAACGCCATTTTTGCCTGTTTGAATCTCTCCCTTTACAATTTTAAAACCCTAGATTATCCTTTGGTTCTCTTTCAACCTTTTTTTGGTAGGAATACAGAAGATAATTAGAGGTTTTGATCAGCAAGTAAAAGATCGAAAATTGTGAGGCATTGAAAGTTTAGAATCTTAGAATTGATCAAAGAAAGCAGTCGGAGACGAGCTATACAGCAGCCTAGACGTGCGGCAGGGGGTGCATGTACCCAAGACCCCAAAGTTGGTTTGAAGAGATGAACCAAAATCTGGCCTTGTTCGCCTTATGGAAAAACGACTTCCGAGTATCAAAGGAGGCATTAATTTCATCATACATACAAGATAGTTGGTCCAGATCTCCGAAGACACAACACTGGCTTCCGTAACGTGTTTCCTTTGACTAAACCTGCTGCGATTGCGTTATAGAGGCTAGTTTAGATAAACTCATGATAAACCATGCTTTTTCAGCTCGATTTGCAATAGTAAACTTTACTTTCAACCGTCAAAGGCTTAAATTATCATATATATCACCCTTTTGGTTCAGTTAAATTATAACTGGAAAATATAAACGATCGCCTATATCTCTTTGTTAGAATGTGCTGACGTTCTGGTACATCCACGACCTACAGGTTGAACTTGCCGGAAATTTCAAATATGACACGCATAATTTCAAAAACCAAGGTGTTTTGAGTTTTTATCTATAAGTGGTTGAGGATTACGTTCACGCCAGTTTCAGTTCTGTGACGTCTTTCGTTTCGAAAATGAATGACACCACGATACAAAGCTAATTGGTCAAAAAGACTGTCTATCCCCATGAATCTCAGGACCTCCACTAGTACTGTATTTTGTCGCTGAATAGTTTATTAGGTTGTACTTTGTGTTAGCCAACTAGAATTTACTGGCACATGCTGAATGCGTGGTGGTCCCTGGTAAGTTGATCTTGTCTAGTATTTTCCGGTGTGTCTACATTAGGTGTTCCTCATTGAGTGTATGACGTCTAGCACGGTGCCTACGTGCGTTTGAAATAAAGCAGAGTAACGGTACCTCTCGCCATTCAAAGCGGGCCGCTCTACAATCCGGGTAATTCTAGCTCCGGGAAAAGCCTGAAACGTTGTTGGGGAAACGCACCTTACAAGATGAAGGATGTCTAACGCGCAACCACGTACCACTTTGAACTGGCCGGGAATCGTTGGTGGAAGAAGAATATAAAA
>BLFN01000345.1:1540548-1543048 GCA_014634225.1 Acropora yongei
CCCCCCCCCCCCCCACATAAAATCCTAGTTACGGGCCTGGGTATCACCCGCGAAATATTAAACATTTGATGAGCAAGTAAGAGACCGAAAATTGTGAACCATTGAAAGTTTTACTAAATGTCTCTCTACAAGGAACGTGCATATGATGAGTCAAAGCTATTTAAAACTAACAGCATCGAAAAGTAAGTCACAAGCTACAAAGTATACCGCGTGACTTATTGCTTTATAGGATTATGGCGCTTACATGTACCTTTATCATCTTTGTACATTCTAGAGCGACTTGCTGGCAAAAGTTCATACACTTCTCGCACATTTCGAGAACAACAGCAAACAACAGCTGCAAAAATATTAGTATTATGCCAGCCTTATGTCTGATGCTCTATGTTTAGTTATGCCGGCATAATCCGACGGCCCCTACCCACACGGAAGTAATTTTGGTCTTTGTTTGGAAATGAGTTTTTTCTCTCCTTGACAACGTGGCGTCATACTGAAGGACTCTAACCGCAGTTTCGGAGAACTAGCGTAACCGCGAGTTTAAGAGTGCGTTTTCGCGAAACCGCATTTGTGGAAACGTAGCATACACTAGTGTTTCCCGCAACGGTTTCTTGTGCTTCCGCATGTGAAAAGTTTCCGTTTAGAAACCGCTTTACAAGCAGAACCGGAAACTCTTTTTTCACACTGTGTTTTCGTAGAAATTGTTCATCGTTTCCCTGTTTTCAATGAAGGGCGAAATGCCAAGTGTGACATCTGGAAAAGACTTCATGTACTGATTGATAAATTTCAACGTAGCTTTTAAGTCAATCAATTAATTTATGTTTTGACATTGCCATGTTTCCACTGATTATGAAACTCCTCCGCTCACTTTATCACACCACATTGGTTGAGGTCATACTCAGCCTTTTACTCAGAAAAACTCACTTAAAACCTCGAAATTGGCGTACAACGCCAGTGATTATTGCATTCACGAATATCGGTTCTTACCTTAGAGGCCGAATCCATCGCTTTTATTCGCTGTTGTCTTTGTGGTGCTCGAAAAGGCGAAAAACTAGCAAGTCTTGCCCTACGACAAATGGTTACAGGTCGGTGCAAAACAAATGTTAAGTTAAACGCATTTAACTGGACTGTGGTTAAGAATTAAGGTAAACAAAGTTTATGGTATTAAGGCGTTAACTCAAATTAAAGGCAGATAGCCTATTGTCTCACTTTGTGAATCAAAACAAATATTTGATTACAAAAGTAAATATTCCCAAAAATTCTTCTCACTCCTCATGAATCAACACGACTTTCTGTTCGCGTGTTACGCATAATTCTTGTTATTGTCCCTTAGGCTTCTTCTTTTAATAATCGCTATCCGGAAAGCTCGCACGTCGAAATTCGTTATTTTCATCGGAAGAAAAGGTATCATCAGTTGATGACTCGACTTGGAATTGATGAAAGAAAGCAGTCGGAGACGAGGTATACAGCGGCCTAGACGCACGGCAGGGGTGTATCCAAGATCCCAAGGTTGGTTTAAATCCGGCCTTGTTCAACTTATGGAAGCTAGTTGGCCCAGATCTCCGAAGGCAGAACACTGGCGTCCTTTGACTAAACCTGCTGCGATTGCGTTATGGAGGCTACAATTTGATTAATAATATCGTTTGTTATGCAAAAAACCGTTTCCAACTATTAAAACAGAAACAGAAGCCCCAAATGCATAAATTTTCAAATGTTTCGGATGAAAAATTGCTCAATCGATGCATTATAGTACGTCTTGCATTGCGCAAGCAGGCGACGCCCACGTTTGCTTCAGATGTATTTCCGGTCTTCTTTTTTTGCCACTGCCTCAGCTGGTGATATATCTTTCATATACGGTGACACTACAGCTATCATAAAAGATCGCCTGCTCACTAACATAAATGTAAAAGTAAGAATTGAAATCCAACAAATCAAAACAGTTGAGGGCCAACTATTTTCATCAAGATAGTTAGCTATTGGTTCAAAAACTTAGTCGAATTGCCACCGTGAGAGATTTGTAAGGCTGACGTTTCAAGGGTTAGTGCTGCGATTGCGTTATGGAGGCTAGTTTAGATAAACTCTTGATAAATCATGCTTTTTCAGGTCGATTTACCATAGTAAACTTTATTTTCAATCTTCAAAGGCTTAAATTATGATACAAAATTTCAAATATCACCCTTTCAGCCTTTTGGTTCAGTTTAATAATGACTGGAAAATGTAAACGATCGCCCATATCTCTTTGTCAGCAGTGGTGACGTTCTGGTACATCCACATGACCTACCGGTTAAACTTGCCAGAAATTTCAAATATGACACGTATAATTTAAAAAACCAAGGTGCTCTGAGTTTTTATCTATAAGACGTTGAAGATTACGTTCACGTCACTTTCAGTTCTGTGACGTCTTTCGTTTCGAAATTGGTCGAAAAAAACTGTCTATCCCCATGAATCTTAGGACATCCACTGTAATAGTTTATTAGGTTGTACTTTGTGTGTTGTACGTTATTAG